>CAJNOL010000066.1:0-153174 GCA_905250125.1 Rotaria sordida | reverse complement strand
GACAATTGAATACTCGCTCTGTAATACTGAAATGTTTCTTGAATACTTCTATATAGTTATTGTGTACTCTAGTGATACATGTAAAATATTCATAAGCTTAAATTCTGTTCTGTATTGTCGTCTTACATCCATTTCATTTAGATATAAAATTAAATAACAAAAAATACAGACACACATACTGAAAATTTGATAAAACAATAAATATGAGAACTACAGCTATCACTTTATCTTTACACTTTTTTCAAAAAGAATAATAGTGTTAGAGAAGAAAGTGAAATATTTTTTTTTATTTGTACATAATAAAAATAAGATTTTATTTATTTGTTTCAAAGGTCAAGGAAAAGAATGAAATTTTAAAAGGCAAGAAAATTTATTTTTAAGAAAATATACAATGAAGAAGAAATTATATAGTTTTATGATCACTAACTTCGTATTATGAGCGATCATTTCTTTCTCCTGCAATTCCATATCTGTTGTATTATTTTAATAATAAGTTTTCATGTTTTTTCTTCAACTTTATTCTCGTCTTTGATCTTTTAAAAATAAATGAAATCTTATTTTTATGATACTAAAATAAAAAATATTTAACTTTTTCTACTGATGATGAAGATTTCTTTATCTCTATCTCAGGAAGTAAAGATACGCTAAAACACAGATTGAGCACAATTAAATATAGGAAAAGAAAAAAATTTAAAAAAATAAATTATTCTGTGAAACAGAAGTCCAATTACGAATAAACATGTAGCATTGATTACTAGACAAAAAAACATTTTTAAATTAATAACTATCTGTGGTCTTTTAGTAATTTATGGAAAAAAAACATAAAATTATTTGTCTAGGGTATTATCCAGATATCTTTATGATTTTAAATTGCAATGGGCTTGTAGAAAGAGTTTTTAGTTCCTTTTGTTTCATTGCATTTTATAATAAATCTCAAAACATCTACATTAATACAGAACTTTTTATATAAATTTAGAAAATAAAATTTGAATCAATGTCTATTAACATCTTTAAACAAATGTTCAATCTGATTCGTCAAGTCAACAGTTTAAAATGAAAAGTCATTTTTCTTTTTTTTCTTAAAGTCACCATTAAAGCAAAGTCATATGATAAATGAGTCATCAAAAAAGAATAGAGGATAAACTAGATGAATAAGTCATCAAAATAGTTTCTTTCTATGGCCCTTGATATAATTTCATTGTTTTTTATTACATAACTTCAATCCATATCTTTATATACAAGTGCATAAATGTTTTGCTAAATATTCTGCGACAAAACGAATATGAGTAATACATTGAGTATTCACGCCATTGTGTATGAGTAGATCTATAGAGAAAAATTCAGGTAAGTAGTACTCGTCAGAGCACATGACAGGATTTTTACAGATTAGATTGCTCGAGTACTCGTGCGAGCAATTTGAATACTCATGCTAAAAAGTCATACTCACTTGATAAGTATTTTCATTAGCCATACACACCGACATCCTGAGTTGGTCACTCACTGAGATAGTAACTAGTCGATTTGATAATGCACTAATTAATTATAATAAAATTTCATATAGAGACGATCAAATTTGATGCAAACTTATTTTCGGTTATGAATTTATTCGGCGAACATGAATTAATTCCATACAACAAATAAACATCAAATAAGATATTTAATTTATGATTTATTCTATAATTTATTGAATCTATTTCAAAACAAAAATATTAATGGAATATAATTAATATAGAGCTACAAGGTATGTATTATTCAATAGATTGGTATTATTTATTGCTACTATTGGATCCATACTGTACGAAATCATTTGAAAATGAATTTTTTTATTTTTGGAATCATGTTTAATGATATACTTTTCAAATTTACAAAGACGACGAAATAGATTAGAATAGATTTCATGTCCTAGATTTTGTTTTTTTGATTTATTCAATTGGACTTCAAATATATTTGTCCTTGTCATTTTGAACTGTCAATAGAAGAATTCGATTCAACTAATTAATAAATAAAAATCATGCACAATATATTGTGTAAGAAAAAAATCGAATTCAACTTGATTCATGAACTTGTTTGTTGACAGTTTTTCTTCGTTCTTGAAAAAACGATCGTATTTCACGTGAAGAGATAAAAACAAACACTTGACATTTATTATCTGTTCTTCTGACTCAAGTTATATTAATTAAAAAGACTAACTAATTCTTGATCAATGAAGTCAATTTAATCTTATTCAACAATCATTCGACACTGTTAAAAAATGTTTTCTTTGTTTTTTATCTCAACAAACGATGTTTGCTTTCTTTATTTCAACAAGCAATATTTGCTTTTTTTGGTACACACTCAATTCAACATTGTTCTTTTTATCAAAATAACCTTCACTGATAAAAAAAACATCGTGATCATTTACATTGTTCGTTTTTGTAAAATAAAATTTTTTCTCACAAATAGGAATAATTTCAAGGTATTTTCTATTAGCTCTTTTTCAATTCACCAATAAAATTTCAGCATGTCACCTTCATGATGAATCAGCTGATTGTTTATATGAGTAACACAATATGAAACAATAGTTATCAGTATTTTCGATAGTATTTCAAGACAATAATAAAGGAATTTTCCTAGAAAATCTTTTCAATTATCTGATTCATTTAATGTGTAATAATAATATTCTTTCAACATTTTTTATTTATTTATTTATTTGCTTTGTCTTTTTACGTTCTTTTTTTCCAACAAAAGGAAAGAGAAATAAGTTTTGAATGTCTAACATATTTGTAAGTTTAGGTTTTTTTAATTAAAATTACTTAATAAAACAAATTTATTTAGATTTTAAGAGTTCAATCATCCGAAGGTACAAAAAGAATCGATTGGACTACACAAGATACATATAAAAAATTATATGAAAAAGTAATGAAAAATATTTAATTATTTAAAATCAAAACTTTGTTTTTTTTTTGTCTTTTTAGGTTGTCGATGTATTTTCATTATCATCATCAGATCATTTTGTTTTATATAGAGAACAAAATAAAAAATCACCAATACCTCGTTCACCAATAAAAACGAATTTCCGGTTTGTAAAAAACAAAATTTTAAACTATCTTCTTTTTTGTTTTATTTGATTATTTACAGACATGGTGATATAATTTATCTTGTTTCAGAACAGGATAATTTATTTTCAAAAGAAAATAGTTCTTCTTCATTAATTATCAAATCTGATAAACCAATAATTAAATCATCTTCACAATTAAATTTTCTTTCAAAATTACTTGACATTAAAGAAGATGATGTTGATTTACAATTAGAGAAAATCGATGGAAGAATACCTCGACAACAAGATCCACAATTGTATAAAAAAAAAATTTTTTATTTTTTCGATATAAAAATTAATTTAATTTTTCTTTAGATGTCGGCATAATCGACATGGAAAATGTTTGAATTGTATACCAATTGAACCATATGATGAGGAATATTTAAAAAATCATAATCCACCTATTAAACATATGTCTTTTCAAGCTTATATTAGAAAATTACAAAATGAAACATCCGGTGATAGGTATAAGTTATTATTAAATTTTACTTTGTACTATTTAGTTTTTTTTTTTTTTTGTTTACATAGAAATACATTTTCTAGTTTGGAAAATATTAGTTGTTCTATTAAAGATCAATGTTCAGCAGGTCATGCTCCATGGCCGAAAGGTACAAGATTGATTTATATGAAACAAAAATTTAAAAAAAGACAACTTATATAGGAGTTTGCACAAAGTGTCAGCCAAATCCGATGACTCTTATGCTCCAGGTAGAGAAATTCTGAAGAAAAGATTTAAGTTTGATTCAACAGAATTTTCTATTTGTGATTTGTATAACGTCTAATAATCAAAATATTTTAGTACACTTTGCAGATCTATTTTTTTTTTGCATTTGATTTGAGCTTTAAAAACTAATCTAATCTCTATGATTTAATTGCGTATAATCAAGCGTTTCAGCTTTTGATAATAATAAACATGAGGTATATTGATCAGTAGAAGAAACTCAAAACTGTCTTACAAACATAATTATATTATTTAAAAAATGATTTCATATGTTTGTTTATAAAATGTAAATTTTGTAAAATATACAAAAATAATTACTTCATGTTAAAAAAACTTATTCAATATTATAATATCAAATTTATGAAAGAAAACTGATCTGATTTTCTTTTCAGCCATATCGTCATGTAGATAATATAATGTTTGAAAATGGAAATATGGTAAATCGTTTTCTTAATTATTGGCGTTCAGCAGGTCATCAACGTATTGGTTTTCTCTATGGTCGATATGAAGTTTATGATGGTGTTCCACTTGGTGTTCGAGCTGTTGTTACTGCTATATACGAACCACCACAAGTTGAAAAAAAAAGATTTCTTTCTTTGCATTTAATTTGAAATATAAATCTTTCGTATAGGAAACATCAAAAGATAGTGTTGAATTAATTTTTCCTGATTTACACGAAGGAATTGTTGATGAATTAGCTGATTGTCTTGGTATTCGTCGTATTGGATGGATATTTACTGATCTTATACCGAATGATAAAAGATTGGGTACTGGACCTGTTGTTCATCATCGAGGAAATATGGTATGGAAAAAAAATAAAATAAAATATTTAAAAAAATTTTTTTTTGTTTTTTAAATAATTTTTGTTTTTGATAGAATACATTGTTTTTAACTGCACAAGAATGTATTATGGCTGGTTGGTTTCAAAATAAACATTTAAATAGATGTAAATATTCACCAGATGGTCATTTTGGTTCAAAATTTGTTACTGTTGTTGTTACTGGTGATGCATCTGGACAAATTCAATTTGAAGGTTATCAAGTATCAAATCAATGTATGGCTTTAGTTAAATCAGATATTTTACTTCCAACTTACGATGCACCTGAATTAGGTTATATCAAAGAAACAAGTTCCGAACAATATGTTCCTGATGTTTATTATAAAGTAATATGAAATACAAAAAAAAACAAACAAGTTATTGAAATTTATTTTTTGTTACTAAATAGGAAAAAGATTCTTATAATAATGAAATAATGAAAATAGCTCGTCCATTACCATTAGAATATTTAATTATTGATATTCCAACAGGTTTTCCAACAGCAAATGCACAAATACAATCAACATTTAATGATAATTGTTCAATCATAACAACACCATTTTGTGTTGAAAATCGAACAAAAATAAATGAATTACAAGTAAAATTATTTATTTTGAGTAAAATTTGATGAATAAATCTTTTCAATTCACAATAGGATATGGATACATTAGCATTATATGTACAACAGTTTGCAGAGATTGATGTTAAAAATTCAAAATCGAATCCATATAAAGCAACGGATATTTTAGCTGATCTTCATTTATTACTATATCTTGTAGTCAATGATATTTTCCAATTTTCTATGGTAAGATAAAAGAAAAAATTCAAATTCGTATATAAAATAGTTGATTAATTCATAATACTTGATCAAATAAAACTTAAACCTCTTTCTTAGATAAGGTCAATTTTCGTCAGAAAAATCGAAATTGAGATAAATGCATGGAAAGCTAATCCAATGTTTGATCTTTCATAAACGACATGATTTTCTATTTGGCATTACCTTCGTTGCCAAAAATATTGATAATTTCTGTTATTATCTGCTTGAAAAATACGTTGTTTTCAGAAAAAGTGAGAATTTATATTTTTCTAATAGCACATTCCAGAGCTCTCGAAGACATTTTTATTGTGGTCAATTGCTTTTTATTTTATTTTAAAGAGTATGTGAGGCAACAGAGCCTACTTTTTTGACTTAAGCTTTTCTAATATTATATTAACAAACACATCTATAAATATTTGAGCATTTTTTGAAAATTTTTGGAGTTATTGAGTTTGATATCTTGTTTTTTCTCTGCATAAAAAGAATGAAATTAAAAAAAAAAGGTCTGTGCTCAGTATTGGAATCTGACATGCTCTGTTAAATAAAAAAAAATTAAATCTATAGAATAAGAATCTACAGAGAATTTTAAGTTGCAAAATGAGCTGTTTATGATCCTGGTTTGTTGAATATCTCCCGAAAACGTCATGGTATAGGACTGAGCATTTTAGCATAGCTTCTTCACTATAGTTCGAAGGAGAAACGACAAAGACTTCAGTCTTATGAAGTCTTTAAGTTATAGCTTTTATGAAATACAATATAAAAAGGCGTTTGGAAGTGTACAGTACAAATTGGGATTCCCTATTCCATTTCTTCACAGACGTGACAGACGCTAGTCAGAGACCACCACAGACTATATATCATTAACGTCTCGTTATAATATATGGACTACTTCCTTGTTGCATTTCTGAGGGACTAACGAGGAGAGATTCCTAAGTGTCACATCGTTTTTGAGGCGAGAGCATTAGAATAAGATAGATCCAGTGAGATATGAAAAACCCAAAAAGGATAAGTGTCCTTAGACCTTCTATCCAGTGTTATAGGCATTTTACTGATATTTTAGCCTCTGGCACAGTAAATACCAACAAATTCGAATAGCGGTATTTCGACCTGAGATTTTGCCCATGGACAGATCTAGTTTTGAGTGGGATACCCTGAAAATTTCAGCTTAAAAGAATGTTTCCTTTTCAAGATATTAAAGCCCCAAGAATCACTCATATATCACGTAAGATGCTAGAATTTTCTGTTTTTTGGGGGCTTTAATATCTCGGGAAGGAAACATTCTTTTAAGCTGACGTTTTCAGGGTATCCTGCTCACAACTAGACCTGTCCATGGGCAAAATCTCAGATCGAAATACTGCCATTCGATTTTGTTAGTATTTACTGTGCCAGAGGCTAAAATTTCAGTAAAATGCCTATAACTCAGGACAGAAGGCCTAAGGACACTTATCCTTTTGAAATTTTTCATATCTCACTAGGGTCTATCTTATTCTAATACTCTCCACTCAAAAGCAATGTGACACTTGGAAATCTTCTCTCGTGAACCCGTCCTGGTCTAAATTCCTGGCGCTGCCACTACAGCAGGAATTATGCTAACGGCTTTCAATATATGTTGAAGTCTGCTCTGTCTCTCTCACTATAACTCCAACTTATCGTGAAAATGTCATGCAATTTGAGTGTACCTATCCCAAGATCGATTTTTGAAGGGGCGGGGATTAATTTTTTTTGTTGAAAAAATAATTGAAATTTTAACGAATGAGATATGTTGATTATATTTATTGATACATAATTTAGCATACAATATGATGTGATTGTCCTTTTAGAAGAGAAAACTTAGATAAAATACTGATTTTTATGTTCTCTAAAACGATAAAACTTTTTAGGATCAACTTAATCCATTACTTAATTCATTACGTACTAATGACTTAAAAGGAGTTGAAACATGGATGGAAGGTGATCATTGGCAAACATTGCTTCAACTTCTTCAAATAGAACGTTAGTAGAATTTTTCATAATTAGAAAAAAAAATCAATATTTCATAAAAAAACCAAATTTTAGTTCCAAGTTTATCATCATCAGTTAATCAATTAACATACACGGATTCCGAAGAACAATCATCGCAATGGACTTGTTCACAATGTACTTTTCTCAATAATAATTCCAATCAAAAATGTGATATGTGCTCTTTAGAAAACAATACGTCCTCTTAATTTTATATTAAATTTTTATTTTGTCATATTTTGAGTTTATTTGAAATATTAAAATCAAGAAAACAATATTAAAATTATAGTTTCTATTTTAGATTAATTTTTTCCTATTAAATAATGAACATTTTAAGCAGCCGATCTAGTGTTGGTAGTGCCAGTAGCGGTGATGTCTCATCAGACAGCAGTATTCCTTCACAATATAAAGTACTTACATTAACATTTAATCAAGATTGCACGTAAGATTTTTTACTATTTATCAACAAAAAAAACAAAAAGATACGATAATATACGAATTTTATTTTATAGATCATTGGCAATGGGTACACCAAACAGTTATTCTTTATTTACTATTGGCCAAGAAAATAAAATTGATGAAATTCATGATTGTGGTGAGCATGATTAAAATGAGTTGATAAATATAATTGATTACGTTAGATATTGCTGGTTGTTCAAAATATAGTGATAAAATGAAAAGCAGAATACTTGAGCAAAATAGTTGATCATCAAATTTTTCAGTTTGATTCTCGTCAATCATTCTTTCAATTATCATAGGTTTAATTTTAAAATAAAATGTCAATTGAATTATAGGTTAAAGAAAAAAATCAATACTGGTGTTATTTATGAATTCTGATTAAGAATACTATATAACACTTAGGAACAGATCCAATTAAAACAAAATACGAGCATCCAAAACTTACGAAGGTTGTTCCGCAATGGATTAATTAGTTTATGAGTCAAGACTATGTACATTATGTAGATCATAGCGATCTATGAACTCATTAGGATCTACACGATGTACATAGTGCCGACTTAAAAGCGATGAATCGGTTGGGAAACATTTTTCATGAGTATATCTGAAGTAGAAATAAACTGATTTCTGCTAGTTCGAATTAGCTTGAAATACTTTTAATTATCGTGAGAAATCGTATATTATAATATGGTTTCCTGTAGTAATTGTTAGTGAAGTATATTCTGATTCTTCAGTTAAAAATAGATTTGTTTATTTACAAGCATAGAATAACACTTCAGAAATTATAATAAAATTGTGATTATGATCTCTCATTCACCTTCCTCTACTTTTTCGTGATTAATAAAAAGCAATCAAGAAAATGATTTTTTTAAATAGGAAATCAGTTTTTTTTTCTTTTTTTGATAGATCTTAATATACTATTCTTAATTATCATCTGAAGATATTAAAATCACTAATGTATGCTTTGTCAAATCTATGATCATTTGTAATCATGCATAAAAATTTACGAAAATATTTGCATATTCCACGCTCGTTAGTCGCTTGACTGTCGTTAAAAATCTATATATGAGTTTCTCAAAATCTAATATTTTGAATTTATTTAGAAATCCAACCTCTTATATATATCCCATATCTTCGTAAGGAAAAGAAAACTTATTTCAATATGTGAATGAAAAATATTTACATAGTTTTTGTTTTTTTTTTGTTTCTTTAATAGCTTATGATTCAGTTTACATTATTGAACGATTATTTTCAAGTTCATTAATTGCACTTGTTAGTAATCAAGCACCACGTAAATTAAAAGTATGTCATTTCAAGAAAGGCACAGAAATATTATCATATTCATTTGCAAATACAATTCTTGCTGTTAAACTTAATCGTTCGGTAAATGAATAGAATTCTATTTTTTAAAAAATACAGAAGAAAAAAAAATTTCTCTTTTTTTAGAGACTTATCGTCTGTTTGGAAGAAAGTATTTATATTCATAATATGCGTGATATGAAAGTATTACATTCAATTCGTGATATACCATCAAATCGTGATGGTCTTTGTACATTATCATCAAATGATGAAAATCCTTATTTAGCTTATCCAGGAAGTACAATAACGGGTGAAGTACAAATATTTGATACAATTAATTTGGTTAGTAGAAGATGTTGTTTTCAATTTAAACATATTAATTTCTCTTATTTTATATAGAAACCTTGTCTTATGATAAGTGCTCATGAAAGTACACTTGCTGCAATGGCATTTGATATGACGGGTACTAGAATAGCAACAGCATCAAATAAAGTATATTGTAGAAAATATAAATACGAAGTTTTAATTGGTATATTTTCTTTTCCAAGGGAACGGTTATTCGTATTCATAGTGCAGTTGATGGTTCACGTTTATTTGAATTTCGTCGTGGAGTTCGACGGTATGTTTAAATAACTTGTTTATTTTCATTCATTTATATATATTTATAATGTTTTTAGAGCTGCAACTATTTATTCATTATCATTTAGTCCTGATTCAATGTTTTTAGCAGCATCAAGTAATACAGAAACAATACATATATTTCGATTAATTAATCAAAAAGAAAAGTATAGTTATTATTTGTATAGATTAATTTTATTTGAATGAATTTTTTTAGACCTTCAGAAGAAACAAGTTCATGGATGGGATCATTTAGTCGTCTATTAGGTGATGTTGCACATTATTTACCTAAACAAACGTCAGAAGTATTAACACAAGATCGTGCATTTGCAACTGTACATTTACAATCAGCAGGAATGAAAACAGCAATTGCTATGAATGTGTAAATAATATGAGAAATTGCTTTTCTTATTTTTAATATTATTCTTTTGGTTTTTTAGCTTTGATAGAACATTGAAATTGTTTGTTGCTGGCTATGATGGTGTTGTTTATATTTATGAAGTAAATAAAAATGAAGGTGGAGAATGTAAACAAATTAGTCAATATCTTTTATTTAATATTTCTCAAAATTCAAATAATCAACAAACAATAATAGCAAATGACCGACGAAGTTCACTTGGTAAGTTCTTTAATAAATATCATTTGGAGTTTATTGTTTTTTTTCTTTTCGATTAGATGGATCAAGACAAATTTATTCATCAAATTTATCAAGAAAGGAAAGTAATGCAGTTCCACTTTCATCTAAACTTACAAATGAAAAACAAGCTGATGATCAATTATATAATACTGCATTGCAAGAACAAAATTTTCCTGAACTACCATCACCACCACCAGGTGATGGTGAATAATACACATCTGAGAGTGCTGTATATGATAATAGTGAGTGTGTGTAACTTTTGTATTTCTTCTTTTGTTTTGTATGAAAAAACAAAACAAAACTTGCTGACAAGATAAAAGTCAAATGTCTTTCTGTTACTAGGATGGATCAATTTATTTTCCGATTAAATTTATTCTATGTGGAAGTTATTTATTTTCTTTTATAAGAAATAAAAATCTTAAAAAGAAATTTTTGCGCGTTTTTTTTTTACCAAATAAAGAACTATTTTTCAAATGAAATATAATGTATTTATATAGAATAATTGAAATATATAAAAGCAATTCTAAAGTAGCATATTTTGTTTATCGAGAAAGTAAGTACTTGCTTCTCAAGAGACTAGTGTGGTGCGGTTGTATGTGTGTTGAAAATATAGATATATACTCACGTTGTTTTTTTTTATCAATTCTTCAGCATTATTTGATAGGTCTTAATGAGAAATATCGATTGGTATACAATATAGAGTGAATCTATGTGTTTCACTCAATTAAAATTCCTATTCCATCGCTTAAACATATGCATAGTGATGCTCAATATAAAGCTGTTTTGAATATTTAACATAAAGACATACTCTCTCATTCCTTTTTCGTGGATTTCTTAGCATCATTTGATAGATCTCGTCGAGGTCTACCGATTGACATGAAATCCAAAATGGACTGCTACCATTACAGAAGCACACGAAGTGATATTCATCATTGGAGTTCATTCATAGTATGCAACATGAATCATGTCCTTGTATAAAGAAAGGTAAGAAATCATCTTTTCTCACATGTTCATGCACCATTCAATAGAGAACTGAAATAAATTAATTTTTCATATAGATTTTGACTACAGGCAATTTTGACTACAGACAGGTCTCATGGCCTTTAGAATGTTCTAAAAAATTCAGCCCAAAAGTATGTTCTCTTCTTGAGATATTGGTATCCAAGAAACGATCATGTGCCGCAAGAAAATATTAGAAACACGAGTATTTTCAACATTCAATATCTCAAGAAGAGAATATTCTTTTAAGCTGAATTTTTAAGAGCATTCTAAGAACCATGAGGCCTATCTGTGGAGAAAATGTCAGATCAAAATCCTGTAATTCAATAATTCCCATATATACTTTGCCAGTGGTCGAAAATCCAGTACAACGATCATAACTCGAGAAGGACAGCCTGTGGGAATGAACCCTTTAGGCTTCGTCTAGTCTCATCGAGCTCTACAAACTAGTATAGATTCGATTCAAAACAGCGCGTCACACTTGGAGATCTTCTCTCCTCAGTAACTTCTACGTGAGTTAATGAAAATTTCCTTCTATCGAGACTTAGTCGAGTTTTATATAGTATTCAACAAAATACGACGATATGAATCACCAGTTATCACTCATCTTATGTATGACGCAAGTTTTGCATCCTAGTTTTTCATGGTTACCATGCTTTGCGGTGTGTATACACTATTTTTCATCGAAATTACCTATTACCATTGATGTTGCAATCAATCAAGGGAAAAAGAATTAAATTTTGATTGAGAAACAGACAACAAAGACTTCAATCTTGAAGTCTCATGAAGGCTGTAGAAGTCCCATGAAGTCTTTTGAAGTCTTTGAGCTACAGCTTTTAATATAATATCTAGTGAAAAAGTGTTGGGACAAATGTCGACTCCTATGTCTCTTCAATAGAAGAGTGCTGAAAGAAAATTTATTTTACCAGAAGATAGACTTTTTTCTCTTTCAAATCATATATAATTTATTTTTATCGCTTGTTCATAAACGAAACATTGTCAAAACAAAGAAAAGCACCCTCAAAAAGTAATCCGTACTCTTCCTATACATTACAGTACAACATATGAATCCTTATCTCTGTTCGATAAACACGTTCTGAAAGGAATATTTTTCCATCAGTCGATAAGAAGCTCTCTTCTTTTTCGAACAGTATATGATTTATATTTGTCATACATTCGTAAATCAAATGAGGCGAGAAAAAAGAGAAGCACTCGCGCAATCAATTTACGATTTTTATATAAAATCGTCAAAAAAATAGTATACAACAGCAGTTGATGCTGATTAAATGTCATGTTACACTGTTTTTGACAAGTTCGTATAAAAATCATGAATTTACTGCACGAATGTTTTTCTTTTTTCCAGTCTCATTTGATTTACGAATGTATGACAAATATAAATAATATAATGTTCGAAAGAAGAAAAAATTTTCTATCGATTGGTAGAAAAAATATTCCTTTCAGAACGTGTTTATCAAAAACATATAAGTATCAACATTTCGTCTCATTTTGTTATATCACAGAAAAAGTGCGGATTGTTTTAAGGGTGCTTGTTTTTCTACTAATGTAATTTAATTCACATGAAATCATCTAAAGTCCTATGCAATCCCTTGAGATCTTTTGAAGTCTTAAAGTCTGCTGTTTCTTCCTCGAGTTCTCTATCATCATTTTCTCCCTTTCTCATTTCAAAATTTTTAAGATTAAGAAAATTTTTCAAATGATTTATTGAAAAACTTCAGCTGCCGTTGCTGATAAATGCATTAGCAGCTTACATGTCTGATCAAAACTTATGGAAGTATAAAACAATTTCTGTATATCATTTTGAAGATCAATCTAATGAGTTAAAGTATATGATCAAAACTGTATAGAATAGTACAAGCTTACAAAATGATTACATGAAAAGAATTTGTGTGAGGTTGACAGGTTGATGACCTTATCTGACGGAATACTTTATTCGATGATCTCTACCCCTCTTAGAAAGAAAATTATTATTCAAATGAAATACAATCCATTACATAGATCAGCTGAATTATCTAAAAGCAAATATGGAGTGTCATATTTTGCCTGTCGACAAAATAAATATTCTCTTCTCAAGGAATCTGTATGTATGCATATATTTCTTCAATTACGAGATATTCAATAGTTTTATATAGAAATAAGAATGCATTTGATTATTGCAATCAGACTACCTATTCAAGCTAGTCGCTCTTACTCGTTAAAAAATATTAATTTTTAAGAAGTTTTATTTGCATGGTAAATTTCCTCATTAGATTAATACACATAGATTTTAAGCAAACATTTGAATCATGTCATTTTATAAGTTAGAAACGCTGAAATCAAATTCTTTTAAAATACCATTAAGAATTTCAAAACAACAACAAAATATAAATGAAAAAAAAATTAACATTGGTTCGTTATAAATTATTAGTTAATTAAAAAAACAAAATTTCAGAACACAAATACTTATCGTTTGAGTTATTTCATCAGATATTTATATTAGCTTAAAGGAATAAAAAAAAAAAGATTAATATTTTTTTTTTTAATCTATTTTATGCATTGAGTAGAAAGAAGAGACCATTAAGTAAATTAAAAAAGAAATGAATGAAATATTCTTTAATGATAAAATTACATAAATATATCTTTAGGTAAATCATCACCGGTTTCAAATGTTGCCCATTTCGTTCGAGGTATATCTTTGAATATAGTTTCAAGTCTTTGTTGTCCATCATTATCATTTTTATATTTTCGAATAAAAATTCGTGCAATTCGATTAGGATATTGAGCATAAATACTTGCATAAATATCTGGATCTTTTTGAAATATATCACCAATTAAAATAAATAAACGATGTTTTGTATTTTGTAAAAACATAAGTAAGGTTTCAGTTTTTTTCTTTATATAATTTGATGACATAAAAAAAGTTATAAAATTTACATCTAGCCATGTAAAATGACGCATATGCGCAGAACCTGATGGAAAATGTTCACGATCAAAAAATTCTTTTAAAAATGGATAAAGTTGATCTGGTGATGCTGTTAAATAAGCAAATGTTGCATTATATTTTCTTTCCCAATATCGATATATATCTGCCATACCCGAAACAGGTTTAAATTCTCCACTAAATGTATTAATTAATGTTTGTATAGATGATGTTACTTGTGTTATTTTAATTGTATCATCAATATCACTAATAAATGTTATTCCATGATCATCACATAAATAAATTTCACCAGTAGCATAAAGATTTCTATTTGGTACGGATACTTGAAAAAGTACTTTACCACCATTACCGCCTGGTTGACGAAATAATTCAATTTCTTGATTAGTCATTATAAAAGTGTTTTTAATACGACCAACATCATCAGTTCGAGCACACATTTCTCGATTAAGTCCATCAATACATACATCTTGTCTTTTTTTACCTTCAGCAGTAAACATTTTAATACGATTCCGATCTAAATCTTTTTGAACAATAAGTTCTAATGTTTTTTCCATTAATAATGTTTGAACAGGATTTTCTTCGTAGTACCATCCTTGATTATACAAAATCCAATCAGATGACAATGAATTCGATGTTGATGAATGGTCTCGAAATGCTACTGATGGTACAAGAAAAAGTCCTTGTTTAGCAAATAGAAATCCATCGATCATTTTTGAAATAGTAACAAAAATCAAAAGGACAAAAAGTATGTCTCTCATGATTGATAATAACTGTGAGATGAATTGGACTGCTATACCATTACCTACGTACCTTATAATCAAAGATACGCGTTAATCTGTATTATCGATAGAATGAAATAACCATAGCGGCATGAGACTGTTTGAAAAGTAAATGTCATTAGCAAATATTTACTATTGTTGATAAAGTCCACCATATTACCTATAGGGTATATTGTATTATGTAAAATCGGTTACCGAAGGAATAATCACAAAATTTACATATGTAACTAAACGATAGCCTATCAATAAAATTCATTGTTGAACATTCATGAATGTATTATTAGTTATCAAAATATTTTCAAAAAAAATTTGATTTTACATTGATATCTTTTAATTTAATTAACGGAGATTGTTTATCTCCATATTATGATCCTCAATTTTGATATTCTAACATATTTGTAATGTCATCCTAGATTGAAATATTTTTCGTTTGAAATTATCATTAAATAAGACTTTTTATTTTGCCAATAAATAAATTCTTTTATTGACAATGCTTTCATCAGTATAATCATGTTTAAAAATGGCATAGTCAGTTATTTATGATTATAGTGATTTTGACAGATTGAAAACAAATGTCAACATGTTTTCAAATATTCCGGTTTTTTTTACGATCAAACTTATTTTGATTATCAATATAGAATTGTGTTTTTTTTCCGTAATGATTTAAATTAAATAATCAAGTTATTGTTTTGATAATCCTAAGAAAAAATAAATCAATTAAGTCGTAATTATATTTGTTTGTGACAAGGATTAGTAACCTCAGGGAAATAGAATACACATTCGTTCATTCGTTCGATCACATAAGCGGAAATTGTCTGCTTCAGGAAATGCAGTTTGGATGAAGAATCACTCGACTTGTTAAGTACCAATAATAGATGAAGTTGTATGCATGCATTGGTTTTAACTATTGAATTTTATTATATATATGCTTCTTATTATATCTCCCTTTCGTATCGAATGAGAACTAATATAAGTCATACAAAATCTCCCACTTCACCATTATATTCATGTGATATGATTCCTTTTTTTTGTGATCACTCAGTCTATATTAGATGAATGAAAGCAATTAGCAATGGATCTTTACCATCTACACTGCTGCCATTGATCGATCGATCGAAATGTTCGACCGGTATTTAGTGTTGCTACACAAAGCAAATGAGAGAAAAACAGCAAAATCAATAAAAATTTTATTATAAATACACTTTGCTTTTGATTACTCACAAATATCATTAAATATCTTATTGATATTCAATTATCGAAATATCGACATTGACATTTATTCTAAAACATAGTACAATAAAATAAGCTATGTTACCCTTTGTTTTTATATTAAAAAGTTAAATCAACCAATACAGATCATTTTCACACTCAATAAAAACAATGTTAAAAAACGTATTAGAGCATGCAGTTTTTCATTTCGAGTTATTGGATAGTTTCTTAGATTATACGTAAGAAGTACATATTCAGCCTTAATTTTGATATATGCACTGAGTTAGAAATGCAATCCTTTTTTTTTTGTCTTTAATCATGTCTTTATTTCAAGGAATACTGCATGAAAGACAACCACCAACCGACATCTTGCAATGTCAGAGTAAGAGAGAGAGAGAGAGAAGGAAGAAGAAGAAGAAACTAGAAACTTTATTCATTTATTCTCTTTTTTTTTGTGTGAGCACTCATTTTGCACCACCGCTACTATGATGCTTTTCTCGCTCAGTCGAAGTGCGCCTTCTCTCATATATCTCTCGATTGTTTCCTCTACGCTAACGAATAGTGAATAAAAAAAAAAAGAAAAATGCTTTGGACGTCAATGCAACACATTACATATCAGTATTACCATTATATGATCATATTGAGTCTAAAGAATGGAGTTATATATTAACATTTGAATAAAGAAAAATAAATGGAAAAAAATCATTCTTCTTGTTAGATTTTTTTACTCTTTTCTCATCAACAAATACAAGTATCATCTCGTGATTAATCGATTTGTAAATATATATTTTGCATGCTTTTCTTTTACATATTTTATTGTGTCAATTGTTCTGTAATTAGAATGTAATAGTGTTTTAGATAACCCACATCGATATTTAATTATAAGCGAAGACAAAAAAATTTGATGACTATTATTTATATTCCAATGTTTATAATAATCACTAAGGACAGACGCACTGATGTGCATTGAATACTTGATATAATAGTACAGCTATACATACAAAAAAAAAATCAGTTTTTCTATAGTTGCTTTTTTTTGCCTTTTCTTTCCTGAATGCGTGGAGTATAATAAGCGTTTTTAAAAAAGTTTTTGCACACACCGATAGCAAATTACTCGTGTTGTTATTGCTACTGCTCCCGTTTCTCTTGCTGTTACTGTCTAATGACAGCTAGAAGAATACACTTTTTTTTTCTTCTTTTTCTTCTCTACTTCACTTCATCATGCGTTTGCGTTACTACATCCCTCCATGCGTATAGAAAGTAAATAAGCGAGAGTAGAGCGATGGTGAATAGGAGAAACTCGTACCACATGCGCTGTTCGTTATTGTTAGAGTGTGTGTGCTGTCGAGAAAGAGAAGAAAAAAAAAAGAGAGAAAAGATTATGTTGGCATGTATGCTCGTTTCATCTATAATTCATGCTTAATTATTCACTTCTCGCGCACACGTAGTCTCTAACAGTACTATTGTTCAGAAGATGACTACCACTATTGTGATCGCTAGTACATTGTAGCATGTCAACTTATTCAATAAATCTTTCGTTTTCATTTCTATTCACAAGTTTGTAATTAATTTTCAATATGATAAGAAAATTTCCTCTACATCCTGTTTTGTTTAATACCCGAAGTATTCTTAGTAGTAGAACTGTAATCAATCAAATTCTAATTACCTATATTAATTTAGATATTTATAATAGAATATGAAAGAACAATAGTTGCTATATTTATGTGCATCCATAGTTCATAGTTGTCTTCGTTTTTGAATAATTATGAGTATGAGAAGCAAAACATAGAACAGATTCTAAAGAATATAAAAATTTTTCCTCAAATAATTAAAGTTAGTAAATTTTAAAAGTCCATTGATGTAATGATTTAAAAATAAAATAGTCAATTATGTACATATATTTTTTATAATTCATCGGTTGTTATTTACTGGTAAAGGCGTTGAAAATTAATAATAAGTTTTTAAAAATTGGATTTGTTTTCTTTATTCAGAATAAGATATTTTTAAATATGCAAACTATTACGAGTATTGTTCGTCTTCAATCACTGCAATTAATACGATAAAATCTTATATAATGATCCTTCCGTTTGCCGATGAATCTCACTTCCCGATAGACCTTTTGAAATAACGAAAGAGAGAGATGAGTAAAACGGAAAAGGCTTACTCATATATATTTACGCAAAGGCACAGGTGCAAAAAAAAAAAAAGAAAAAAAAAGCGAGGAGCCTTGGTTGTCATTATCGACCATGATAAGAGGGTAAAAGTGTGAAATGTAGCATCCAATGTCGACCAAGCTCCATAGCCTCTCTCACATCGCTGACTAGTAGCTTGTCTCTTTGAATCATTATGCGTTCTGCGTGATTTCACTATATTCAAATTGTTTCTACTTTTATTACTGTAGAGCAAATAGGAGTAGAATAAGAAACATGATACTAAAAAAACTCTGAAAAGAAAAAGGAAAGAAGATTGTTCATGGCTAATCATGCCTGAACACGAAAGCTATTCTAGATAGAAGAAGCCTGGTTTCCAACATAACATTGTTTTTTTATAGTAATCACCTCCGATTTAGAGAAAAAAAAAAGAATGAGAGAAAGCAGAAAAGAAAAGAATACGCTGATATTATGATTCGTATTTTTTTTTCCTCTAGAGTGAATACAAATTTTGACAGAATAGAAGAAGAGAAAGAGAACGAGAAAGAGAGAGAAAAAGAGCAGCCTAACGACCTTGGTGTGGTTTTAGTATGTCCTCTCTGCATAACTGGCATGTGAATATTGCACACAAGTGAATTTACACCCATAAATACACATTCAAACAAAATGTCGGACGAATTTAGTAATCTTACTACTGTTAGTTGTCAAAAATTTAAATGCTCGGCTCGTGGTCTTATATTACCATTTGGTAAACATTTTCTTGATTTAATTTAAATGTATATATCATTACTATTTTTTCTAAATAATTATCAGGTATTGAAGCATGCATGTCAATACAATTACGAGCAGTATTATACTTTATTTTTTTACTTTATCTTTTTCTTGGTATTGCTATTATTGCCGATATATTTATGTCTTCAATTGAAACTATAACATCAAGAAGACGAAAAATACGTTATCCTGACCCAGGAGAAAATGATAAATATTTAACTGTTGAAGTTCGAATATGGAATGATACAGTTGCAAATTTAACATTAATGGCACTTGGTTCAAGTTCACCTGAAATTCTTTTATCAATTATTGAAATAATTGGTAATCGTTTTGAAGCTGGAGAACTTGGTCCTGGAACTAGTAAGAATCTATTTATATTTTGTACTTCAAAAATCAATAAGAACTATAGAAAATGTCCTGTGAATCAAAATAAGATCATATCTTGTTTTCTTTTTTCTCGAAAAATAATGTCAAAAAATATATTTATATTTTTCTTGGCATGGATTAATACATAATAATGTCATGATATTTTAATTTGCTCTTTGATTATCTTCTTCAAAACACATGTTTTCCTAGGGAAACTATTCATATGAATTTTGAAAAAGTCATCTGGAAAAAAAATAAAGATCAGAAATCTTTGATTAGATAATAATTTATTATTTTAGTTGTTGGTTCAGCCGCTTATAATTTATTAATGATCTGTGCATTATGTATTTCGGCAATTAAGGCTCCTGATGCCAGAAGAATAAAATTGTATAGTGTTTTTATGGTAATTTATTTTTGAAAAGATTTTGAAATAGAACTGAATATTAATATAGGTTACATCATTCTTTGGATTTTTTGCTTACATATGGATGTTCATTGTCTTATCGGTTATATCAAAAGATGTTGTTGATCTTTGGGAAGCTGTCATTACATTTCTTATGTTTCCATTGGTTGTCATCATAGCTTTTCTAGTAAGATGAACATCTTAAATAAAAAAATGAAATGCTTGTCGATATTTTATTAGGCTGAGAAAAATTTCTATGCTTCAAAGAAAATTGATATGGAAGAAGAGGAACAAACACTTATATTGAGTAAGTCGTGACGTTTTTTTTTTTCTGTCAATATTTTGAGAGGATTGATCGTGTGCGTGATAGATATTCTGTATGTTGTTTTTTTTCATTGCTTTTAGCACCACCAGACCATGATGGAACTGGCAGTCCACGTAGTTTTCGTAAAGATGAACTTCTTCAATTTTTACGTGTATGTTTTAATTAATCGTAGAAAAAAAAAATCGATTAGAATTTTATTTCATATTGTTCAATATATAGGATCTTGGTCAAACAACAAATTTATCATTAGAAGATAAAGCACAATTATTTGCAGCTAAATTAAGTGAAAGTATGCATCGATCACGTATGCAATATCGAATTCAAGGCTCTCGAATGCTTACTGGTGGCAAATCTTTATTTGTTAATTTGCCTGACAAACTTCAAGAGGTTTGTAAAAATGTTAATTAAGAGCAAAAAAAGAAATTCTTTTTATTTTTAATTTAATTGAATGAAATGCGATATATTTTTTTTTATTACATATAAATATCTAAACAGATTTATACTGAAGTAAATAAACGTGATTCATTGGTTGGCCATCGAACATCATTGATAGCAAGAACGATTGAAGAAGAGGATAATAATAATAATAATAATATTGATTCTGATTTACCAATACCATTAATTGAATTTTCAACAACAGCATACGCTGTACTTGAATGTGAACAAAGAGTTGTTCTTAAAATCAAACGAAGGGGTCCGATTGATGTCGATGTTCGATTCAGGTGTCTATCTTTTTTAATCGCTTGTTTAATCATCCATGCATGCGTCTGCTCTAATATATATATAACGCAATGCTAACTAACAAATTATATTAATACATAAATCTATATTAATTCTTCTAATTGCTAATCTTTTGCAATATATATATAAATTATAATCTATTATGATTTGTTTCTTTTTATGTTTGAGGATAAAATAGAAAATTACCCTGATTCATTTAGATTTACGAACGAGCCATCAAACCATTGCCATTTGATGGATGTTTTTCGGCTGACCATCCATTTGGTGGTCGAAAGCCAACATTATCAAAGATAGAGATAAATGATGATCCACGTATGGCTATACTTGAGTTTGCTTCATCCAGTTATGCTGTACTTGAACGTGAACAGCGTGTAACTATTGAAGTTGTCAGATACGGTTTTACGAATTCCGTTATTCATTTTCGGTAGGTCCCGATCATATCCCACAAACTTGTCCTTTTTTGTTTTACTTATATTTTTTTTTCGTATACTTATTGTTTTCACTAAATAGAACACCTGCTATTTTCCTACTTCACTATATATGTTCAAACACCAAACTATTTGATCTTTTTTTTTTGTTGAATATTGATTTTAAAATTTAATATTATTTGAATAAGTTTAAAAATTAAAAATATTTTGCATGATATGCTTTTATTGCTTTATCTATGCTTACTTTAAGCTCCCTTCTTGCATGCTTTATATTACAAAAAAAAAAATCTGTTTTACATCGCATGAATAGAGAATGTTTTGTTGATAAATTTTCTATTCAAACAATTTATTTATAGACTTGATACAATCGATGGTACGGCAACAGCTGGTGAAGATTATGTTAAATTATCAGAAGAATTTAAAATGGAACGTGGCCAACAAGAAAAACGCATTACAATACATGTTATTGATGATAATCAATGGGAACCAGATGAAACATTTTTTGTTAAATTATCATTACCTGAAGGTGAAGAATCTCGTGCAAAATTAGGTTCAAAAACAATTGCACTCGTGACAATTATTAATGATGATGGTAAATAATGTCAATAGATTAAAAAAAATACAATAGAAGAATTATATATTTATCTTTCTTTTGATAGAACCGGGTTTTATTGAATTTGAAGAATCAATTACATTAGTTAAAGAAAGTGTTGGTAAAGTAGAAATCAAAGTCGTACGTGTTAATGGTGCCGATGGACGTGTCAGTGTACATTACCGAACAAAAGATATTGATGCTGTTGCATCAAGAGATTATGAATGTAAGTAATCAATATTATACATTAAAATTATTCCTCACTAATTTATTGAATTATTAGTGAAATTTTAATTAAATTTAATGTCTATATATAAGATAGGGGTACTGTACAGATAGGATCGGTTCGTATTTTTTTTGAATCAGTATCAGATTTTGATGGGATCAATTCACGTTTTTTTTTCTTCGGAACTGAACCGTTCCCTTCAACCAACATGTTATTATAGATGATTTATGTTATTGAATATTTTGTTTTATAGCTTCTCAAAGTGAAATTATATTTGAACATGGTGAAATATCAAAAATAATTGCTATACCAATTATAGATGATCTTGAAGCAGAAAAAGATGAAAGTTTTGCTGTTGAATTATATGATACAACTGGTGGTGCACAATTAGGCAAACATTCAAGAACTGTTGTTACAATTATTAATGATGATGGTAATTTGTTTTTGTTTTTTTTTTGAATCTTAAATTTATTATTTGAATGATAATGATAACTTTAAACAAAAAAAACTTTTTTCATTTAGATTATAAAACAATGGCAAATCGAATGGCATCACTTGTTCAAATTGATATCGATAAATTAAGTGTAACAAAAACATCATGGGGTCAACAATTCCGTGATTCTATGAACGTCAATGGAGGTGATTTAGAAACAGCTAAAGCTGGTCATTATATTGGTCATGCACTTGCATTTTTTTGGAAGGTAATTTTCCAATAAAACAAAAAAAGAAAAAGAAAAATTTATTATTTACATTTTTTTTCTTTTGTTTGTTTTTAAATAGGTGCTTTTCGCATTTGTACCACCCACAGCAATAGCTAGTGGTTGGTTAACATTTTTCGTTTCACTTCTGTTCATTGCTATACTAACAGCTATTGTTGGTGATGTAGCTGCTGTATTTGGTTGTCTAGTTGGATTAAAAGATAGTATAACAGCTATATCATTCGTTGCACTTGGAACATCATTACCTGATACATTTGCATCGATGATTGCTGCAAAAAATTCCAAAACAGCTGATGATGCGATTGGTAATGTAACTGGATCAAACGGTGTTAATGTATTTCTAGGTCTGGGACTTCCATGGCTTATTGCTGCTACCTATTGGGAGTCAAAGGTACGAGATTTACATTTACATATATGTTGATTAAAAAAGAAAGATGCATTCGTCTCTGGAGAAATATATGTAAATTAATTTCCTAATTAATTTCTTTTTTTAATATTTTAGAATCTTCCATTTACGGTCAAAGCTGGCGATCTATCATTTAGTGTATTAGTGTTTTCTGTTTGTTGTGTAATTTCTATGACTGTACTTATTCTTCGTCGATATTTAAGTGTATTTGGCAAAGCAGAACTTGGTTAGAAATTTTCATGTATTATTTATTTGATATTGAAGATATTTTTCTTTAGGTGGACCAACAATACCGAAATATTTATGTTCAATCTTTTTTATTCTTCTTTGGATTGGATATCTAACATTATCTGGACTTCAAGCTTATGGACATATTAAATGGCAGAGTTAAAAAATTGCATTCTGTATATATGGACATGATCGAACGAAAACAAGTGAAAGCTTTACCATATGATTCTGTTTTTTTTCTCGTTTATTCATATATTTGAACAAATACTAAGTTCTTTTTTCTGACGGTGCGCATCTGTGATTAATGAAATCCATATAAGAAAAAAAAAAGAAAGAAAACGACGACAAAAAAATTAATCTAGGAAATTGAGCTATATGTTGTTCTTTATTTTATTTTATTTTTTCTTTGTTTAAATATAATTGCTGATGATTAGCTTATAAGAAAAGAATTATGTTGACAAAATAAAGAAATGTATGAATAAGTGAAAAGAAATAAATTTAATATTTAAAGTGAAGTTAGAATCACAATCATTTTCCAAAACAATTTCTTTTTCACTTCTTATATGCATAGTAAGGCATATCTTCATACATCTCGTTTAACATAATATCTTATTTTATTTGTTTGTTTTTATTTGTTATTGAATTAAAGAACATAAATGCTGAATTTTTGCTTGTATGTTTATATGTGTATGTATATCACATCGTGCCTGTGCATGTTCATCTCTATATATTTGTTTTTTTTTTCATTTCATTTTCTTTTTTGTTTTTGCACTTTGTTTCTTTTTATGGTGGAATAACAGTAAACAGTGGAAGTTTAAGAGCAGTAGTTACAGTATTTCTCTTTTTAAAATATATATAAAATATAAGAGAACAATAATTGAATATTGAGAAAAAGAGTTTTAAAAAAAAATGAGAAATTGTAAATTTCAGTTTAGACGAATGAGAATTTAATATTTTTACCTTCACAATGAAAAAAAGTTGTTTATTATTATTGAATTAATCACTTTTGTTTCGATTGTACGATCCTATTTTCTATGAAGAAGGATGTTATTGAATTGAGGAAATGAAATACTAATAAGCATAACATAATTCTTACAATGTCTTAATAACATCTTTTCATGATGAAAAAAAAAATGAATAAAATTAAATAAATTACTGATTGAATTAGATTAATGATTTAAGATATGATACTTTATGTTGAGTTTTCATTATAATTATTATTGAAGTTCATTGCTAACGACTTGCATATTATTCACGGAAGAACAGACTGATTTCTCTAAGAAATGAAACAAAAACAATAGAAATTAAGTCTTTATTTTTAATTTTATTACTGCAAGTTTTCTATGATTTAGAGTAACTTCCATTGATTTCTAATGGTTTCTGATGATTTTGAACCATTTCCAGTCATGATTCATATCTCTAAGATGTTAAAATGATTTCTAGCATAGAAATCAGTTTTGTTCTTCTTTGAAATTATTCATCGAATCAAAGAATTCTATTGGATTATTAATAAGCAATAATTTTTTCAATTTGTTTTTCATAGGATTATTTAGAAGAATTTTATTCGTATCCAAATCAATGAAATTTTATCCTATGTTCTAATATTAATTCATTATGTTGATATACTGTTTACATATTGAATCAAACATTGATTTTCAGCTGAATGTATCAATTAAATTTCAATAACCTTTTGAACCTATGAGAGCTCAAAGATACTCACTGGAGAAAAAATATAATATATTGGAGTTATTTATTCAGCAGACAACATATTGCAATTGTTGCATGTTTCTTCGAGGTTACAAGGATCTTTTTTTATATTTATATCCAAAGTATCTATCCGATTAGTCTTCGTTGATTAATGCGCATCACAGTGTATTACAATGATGCTATTCATTTAAATAGCGTTCTCCATTTTTTCAAAGGCAGCAAATCTCTCATATCTATAAGTATAGCTAGGAATATCTCTTAATTAATATATATTATTCTGGGAAAATTCCATTTCAACGTAATTTCTCAAGAAAGTAATATTAGAAGGGATTTAATATTGTAGATATTTCATTATCGAAAAAAAAACCCCAGTGATTTTATATCTAAATAAAAGGTATTCAATATGATAGCTAATACAAAGATTAAATTGAATGAATTATTCATATAAAATATGAAAAAACAAAAAAATCGCACTTTTTTTTTGAAAATCATGAAAGAAAGGTCTTTATTTAAAATAAATGATTTTATGATTCATGTCAATATAACTACATAGACTAACAGAATATGATATGTCACTACTGCAATAAATCAAATGGGAATTGATAGAAACCATTTCTTTTTTCTTATTGAAAAAAATGATAACGATCGCGATGAAGTGCATAGATAAATAATACAATCATATGAAATAAAAACTCGATTTATCTTTAACACATGAAATTGTTCATAATCATTTTTCCAAATAATAAATAATTTGCAGCCTATAATGAAAATGATTAATAAATTTTGAATTATTTCTCATGAGCATTATTAAATAAAGGGTAAACGGAAAGTTTTAAGATTACATCTTTATTTATTTTTTATTTTCTTGAGAGTATTTTCAACGAGCTAAGAGCTATAGATTAGGACAAGAATTTAGTGCAATTACTGAGCGTGAGCTTATGAGGAAAGTTTCCAATTTGCTTTTGAGTTGAGGTTATGTACACTATGTAGATTCAAATGAGCTGTGAATAGTCTGAAAAGAGTTCATATCTTTAGTTGATCACTGCGAAGATAATGCATTTTTAGTGTATTTTTTAAATGAATGTCGTGATAACAGAAAACTTGATTTTTTGAGGTCTTTTGTTTTTCTTCTATCCTGATAGAAGAACATCAAATTTGTCGATTTATATGAATGATGTAAAAGACACGCTATTATCATCGTCGTATCTTACGATAGGAACAGCGACAAGATCTGAAAGATTCATAAAAACTACTTTTATTGAGGCTTGTCTCTATGTGAATGGTAAACTAGCAGGCTTATGCTAACCCCTATAAGTCACATTTCGAAGATATTAAAAATTATCGAAGTTAATCGTTTTGTCGAATAGATGATTCTTTACAAAATATTTTATTGAACTCTAAGTCCTAGTCATTTGATCAAAAGCCTCTTTCTATATCGAACGTCGATTTTTAAAAAAAATGAGAGTTTAAAAAAAATGAAAATTGAAATGCTATGTCGAAAAACAAAAATGAAACATAAAGAGTACATTTCGTCGAGTAGTTTCTGCTCTATAAGCTGATATATTAATAAAAGTTCAAACTTTTACTTTCGAGTTGCAATAGTGAAACTAGTAAAAATTAATGCGTAGAAAAATTTTCCATACAAAGTATTTTTTTTGAATCTTTCAAAAATTATTTCAATAATTCTGAGCAAAAATTGAAACAAAATGTCTAAGCTGATAGTATTTGACTCATCGATAACACTCAAAGAACCACAAGTAAATAAACATTTTATGAGAAAATTTTCGGCTAACGCACTATCTTCAAAGTATAATTCATTTTATTTCTTTGTAATAAATGTATTAAGAAAAACAAAGTGGAAACAAAACATTTATTGTAGAAAGTTTATTAATACATAAATTTTCAAGTATATTATATTCTAAATTGCTCTTGATATCCTGAAAAAATCAGCACTAGAAACCATTGTTCAAAAGAGTTACCAGTAAAAAACCAGCGTTAAGGATATGACACAAAAAAAACGATATTGATTTTCACTTCATGTATTTTAGTTTAAAAAAAATTTCGAATTGAAACATCACTTTTGATAACCCAATAGTATATTTTGTAGAGAACTTCTAAGGTGACAAAATCTCTATCCAAAGTTTTTTCTGACTATACCTAGATTTTTCAAAAAAATCGATTTACTTTTCGTTATCCACATGACTGTCGGCAAATCTACAAACAAAGAAATCCTCTTATAATCGAATGAGAAATTCAAAACCAATTCCAAACGGTACAAATCCTTCTTCAGAATCTCCAGATGATAATAAAGAGAAAAATTTTGTTTTTGAACTTGATAGGATATCTAGAAAACCGGTTTTTAAGGGGAAGATTTTTTGAGTTCGATCTTGTTGAACATTCTACCATATATGCGATTTGTACCGTAGAGTCTATCTTAAAGTTTTCAAATTTCTTTTTCTTCTATAGTTAGATAGATATTTGCTAGTTACTTTTTTTATTAATAGTCAGCTGAAAGAGCTAATATTTTTACATATATGTATGTTAAAAAAATTTATTCAGCAAATTAATCTTTGTACTATATCAAGGTTAATTGAAGGATGGATATGTTCCATTTTGCCAGAAATGATTCATATAAGCAGAGAAGAATCTGAGAATTTTCATTTTTTGAAAATTTGAATAATATTCGAAATCATACAATGAATATTTTTGTAACGTTTAAGAAGTTATCTTATTTATCAGAAATGACGTCAGTTCTTCTAGATCATGTACATTGAGATATAAAGCAGCTGCTATATCCTTTGATTAGTTAAGCTTCTATGACCTTTCAAAAAGAAAAGAAAAAAACCTATTTATCATTTGTTTGTTATATATATATCAATGAAATTTGTTAAGAGATTATATATCATGATATGTGATGAAGTGATATAATTATCGTTGCGTTTTTTTTTCTAATTCTAATCCTTGATGCAAAAACTAATTTTTTGTAAAGATTGCCAATATAGTATAAATAGAGATTTGATCAATCGGTGTATTCATATCGAAATATTTTAGTAATTTGTTTTTTAAATGATAAATAGATTTGTAAAGATATATCATCGCTTTTTTTTTCAAGTTAGTGACCTTCGCAAAATCAAATAATCGCCTTATTTTCTTTGCGATAATTGGTTCGATATAAGAAGTGCATGTTCTTTCTTTTATTCTGTTCTTCACTAATTATTCCTAGCAGCAAAACTAATGAATGCATAAAATAAATCGATCTAGTACTTTTATTGTAAGCGAAGGAGCAAAGTTGGCCTAAAATTAGATTCATTCTTACTGTATTCTGTTCTTTTGCGTTCTTTTTTTTTCTGTGCATTAATATTTTTTTTTCGTTTCCTTTGTATGCAAGTAAATGCGTGACCATTTTACTTGATTTCTGTGCATTACGTTCGTACGCCAAGGTATTGGATCACATCTCTTTTATTTATTCTGTACCATTCATCTATTTTTTTTTCTTTCTTTTCATATATTTCTTTTTCACAGGTAACTAGAAAAAAAAAACGAACGATGCTCTATAATATGGTTATGACTATTCCCCGTCAGTATATTAATGAATTTCTTTTGATGTTAAAATACAATAAAAAATCTTTTTTTTACAAGTAAACCCTCAATATGTTTTTTCTAACTCTTTTCATTTTGATTTATAACTATATAAATAATGCTCATACAATTTCATGGTCGTTCTTCGAATAGTATAAACAGCTGTGTCGTTGTCGGATCTAACTGCCATGCCGATTACATCATAACACGATGATGGTGACAAGCTGTGTATATGGGATAACCTTTTTTTTTTTTTTACAAAACTCGTTCTTGTTTTTCTTGTATACATATATACATATATATATATATATATATATATGCGTATGTGTGTCTGCTTGCTAATGAAATGGCATACGTTATTTCTTTCAGATCAACGATATGACATATGAATAAAAAGAATAATATTGATTTTTATCAATGGATTTTACTGAAGTTATCGATAACGCTAAACGATTTGCTGGAGGAAAAAAGGATGAAAACCATTATGATGATTTACCCGTTGATAGACTTCACAATCGATATACAGTTGCTATTTTAGTATGCTTTTGTATTGCTATTTCAACATATCAATATGCTGGTAAGATGCAAACAAATATATGAAATTAGAAAATAATAAAGATAATTCATTTATTATTTTTAGGTGATCCATTAGAATGTTGGGTTCCTGCTCAATTTACTTCAGCATATGAAACTTTTACCAATCGTTTATGTTATATACAAAATACATATCATGTACCAAAACATCAATCAATTCCACAAGATTATAATTTACGACGTGAACGAACACTTAAATATTATCAATGGATTAATTTTGTTCTTTTATTGCAAGCTCTTTTTTTTAGTTTACCACGTATTATATGGCAATCATTTAATGATAAAATTGGTTTATCACTTGAAAATTTAGTTGATGCAGCAAATAAATATGAATCATTTGATCATGATGACGATCGCAGCTCAGGTAGTATCATATTACATATATATATATATTATGATGAAAATTTTATCTGTTATTGATATGATTAGTTGTGCAATATGTTTCTGACTGTCTACAACGATATGATGAGTATGTCAATCCTCCAAAACGTGATAAATCATCTGCTATTCAACATATGAATCATCAATGTCGTTTATTTTGTCAAGCTCGTACAGGCGCATCACTTGTTTGCTTTTACTTTTTTATTAAATTTCTTTATATAATCAATTTAATATTACAAATATTTTTTCTACAATATTTTCTTAGTTATCATGATGTAAATTATTTACAATATGGTCTTAATGCATTAGGAGCATTATTTTCTGGTTTTTCATTACCAGAAAGTAAATTGTTTCCACGTATAACATTATGTGATTTTCATATACGTGAATTAGGTGAACGTCATTATTATACAGTTGAATGTATACTTGTTATAAATATATTTATTGAAAAAATGTATTTTATTCTTTGGTTATGGTTTTGGTTATTATTAATAATAACAATAATTGATAGCTTACGTTTAATTTATCGATTATTTGTGCGTCATTCACGTAATGTTTTTATTGTTCAACATTTAGATTTAATTGTTAAAAGTCGTGTATCAAATGAAGGACAATTTCGACATTTTCTTCGATATTTTCCTATGGATAATATATTTGCTTTATGGATTATAGAAGCTAATGCAAATACACTTATTGTTGCTGAAATACTTGATGAATTATTGTATCGCAAAATTCATGATGGTTCTGATGTATAATATAAACATATGAATATTTCATAATGATATACAGAGTGATTGAAAAGTAACTCCCTATTTTAAATTCTTTATTACTCTCAAACAACAAAATATATCGTCCTGATTTTTTTTACCATTTTGAAGCATGGACTATGGCATTTTGTTCTAGATGAAAAAAAAGTCGATTGATTGTTTTGCTTTCTAAGATCAAACCAGAATTTTATCTTGACAATATCTGAAAACTCTCATTATTTTTAGTAGTTTATTATTCTTGTACTAAAGCCAAGATGTGAGTGTGTGGATTTGGGTGAAAATTTTTGCATTGTCCAGACACACATCACAACTTCAAATACACACCCACATCATGGTTCTAGTACAAGAATAATAAACTACTAAGAATAATGAGAGTTTCCAGATATTGTCAAGACAAAAATCTGGTTTGATCTTAGACAGTCAAACAATTAACCGACTTTTTTTTCATCTAGAACAAAATGCCATAGTCCATGCTTTAAAATGGTAAAAAAATCAGGACGATATGTTTTATTGTTTGAGAGTAATAAAGAATTTAAAATAGGGAGTTACTTTTAAATCACCTTGAATATATATACTTCTTTTGATTTATAAGTGAAAGACAATTTTGATACGTTTTTTTTTATAACTAATAGTTATTTTATAAGTTGAATTAAATTTAGTTTATCTTTGTTTCTTTTTGTCTTATCTAATCAATAAATTGACAATGTACAATTGAAGATATAATGTGTTTTTATGAATTGATATATGAATAATCTTAAAGTGAATATCTGAAGAATGGTTGCGATGATTAAGCTTTCTGTGTATTTTTTTAGAACAATAGATGATCGGAAAGTTTTTAGACAAGATATTTCTTCACTTTTGACTCGTTAGAAAGTATTTTCGACGAATCAAAACCTATGATTTTGTGCTCTTTTCGAATATAGGCTTACGTGGGAACTACTCGAGTTGAGACCCGCTATTTGAGCTCGTGCTGGGTTCATAAGAAGGTCTTGGTACGACTAGAAAAATCCTGAAAGGGTTCGGATCTATAGCTTTCTGGAGCCGAGTTATGACCGTTTCACTGAATTTTCGATCCAGCTTTAGGTTTTTACCCAAAAAATCATATAATGGAATTTCGATCTGAAATTTTATTCATAGATAGATCTGGTGACTATGAGAGTATTCTGAAAGTTTCAGCCGAAAAAAGAACGTTCCTTTATCGACATATTGAATATCCAAAAAATGGTCCCTTTCTACAGAAATCGAGTTTACTGGAAAATTCAATATCTCGACAAAGAAACATTCTTTTCGGCTAAAACGTTCAGGATATTCTACTAATTATTCAAACTGTTTATGAGCGAAATTTCAGATCGAAACATCGTTATTTGATTTTTCGATAAATACCTAAAGCGGAATCGAAAATTTAGTAAAACGCTCATAATTCGGCTCCACAGGTTCATGATCACGAACCCTTTTAGAATTTTTCTAGTCTTAATGCGACGTCTTTGTGAACCAAATATAAGCCCAAACTGTGGGTACCAGTTCAGTTGATTCCCACATTAGAAATTTTCTCTGAGTTTTTGTTCGAAAGTAGTGAAATAGTCTTTCAGAGGCCAAAAAAATTAGTCTGGACGGAAAGGTATTTTTATATTCATTATTTCTATTTGAAACTACAAGTTGGGATCTTTATTTATATATCAGCTTGTAGATCAGAAGTTTTCCTAAAAAATGCACTATTTCAAGTTTTTTTTGTCCTTTAACCCTTTGAGTACCGGCGACACGAATTCGCGTCCTGATAGTTTAGGGTCTGAATAACTTTAGAAAACATGATCGTTTGATTATTTTATGATATGAATTACATGAATATTTGCATTTAGGATATTTGCACGGTTAAGACTATCTGTACCTAGTGATGAATATTGGTTGCTCCCTAATATTTCTATCGACCACTATATGATTCAATGAATTAGAACATAAGTCATTGGACAACATTTCCCAAGAAAGAATAATCGTTATCAACGGGATTTTTCATATTAACACAGTCATTCAAGAGTGTTATCTATAGTAAAGATTCTGATCAATTGATCACATTGGATAACAGTTTCCTTCGCACTTTGAATCAACAGAGACTCAACTAAATCCAAGAAGAAAATGTTACGTTTGTGCCAATACTGTGAGAAGAGATACTTCGTATGAATGCATTGAATGTGATGTAGAATTGTGTCTTATGGATCGTTTTAAAGACTATCACACTCTACCAGCATTTTAATTCATGTACTTTGTGATATTTTTTGCGAAATAAACGTTAGTTTGAAATTATAAAAAGTTTTATTATATAAAAATAATCCGGTACTTAAAGGGTTAACAACGCACCTCAATTTTTGTTTTTGCCAAATACTCATTTTTGAAAAATCGACAACTATTTTATGTTGAAAGGAACTCTTGAAGCAACGCTTGAGTCAAAATTACAGTTCAGCTCAATACAACATTTTGTAAAGAAGTGTTCGCTGTGCAAAACGACTGACTCCGACAATTTTTTGGCATATTCGAAAGAAAACTTATACGGTAAACAAAAACCTGTTTGCTCACCATTAACAATAATTTTTCAAGTCTTTCAAAACATCCCATAAAAATAGATACAACATTTCTATGCCCATATTCAAATTCTAGTCGCGATCTATATTCTTTGGCTCATCTAAAATATCTTTCAAGCAGGCCAAAATGAGCAAACATGTTCACCGAAAACGTCAGCCCACAAGTTCCGTCCAAACTAAATTTTTGAAACTTTTAAAAATGATTTCACTATTCTCGAACAACAGCTGAAACAAAATTTCTAATCCCATATTCGAAAAGAATATCAGAACTCATAGCTTTTGATATTTTCTAGAAGATCTCAAGTGAACAAACGTCTAGAATGATTATTTGTGTAACTAGTGACTTAGAATAAGTGACAAATAAACCATTGAAACAAAATGCTTTTTGTTAATCTATTTTATCAGAAAATATAATTTTATGGTCAAGTGTGAATATTTGATCATCACATTCTTATGTTAATAGCACTGTTATAAAACATGAAGAAGGCAGTTATTAATAATAAAACATTTAAAGTATCAAAACGCATATTAATATATCTTGTCAAATTTGAGTTTACTCTCTCTAGATAAGATCAACAGGCACTTAACATATAAATATTGAATCTTTAGAATTTATATTTTATTACTCAAACATAACGACGACATTCTTTTGTGTAAAGATGATTATTTAATATGTAAAGTGTCTCAGCAAGAATAGAGTCGAGTAGTTTTGTAACAAAAAAAAAAGCAAAATTTTATTAAACATGCCCATCAATAAAGAAAAGGACCTCTCGAAATCAATTACATCGAGTGGACCCTTAAGTAGCTTTACGATAACACATTTGAATATCTACACTCTGTTCCACTGTACGGGGGTAATTTTTTTTCTGCGATAGAGGAGACTTCAGAGCTTTTTTCTATAAAAACAACATTTATAAATATTACTTTGAAGTATCATCATTGACATCAATAATGAATTTCTATGTTTTACATTACTAAATATTACTCTAACAGATTCGCATGTCCATACATTCGTCCTTCATGATTTGTTGTGTAATGCATGATGTTTTTTTTTTCTCTCTCAACATCGATATAGATATTTGTCTTTTCTTAAGTACAATAACGTGACAGCCAGGGTTACTTTTATTATCCTTGCTGGTGCTCGTTTTTATAGAGGTTTCGAAAAAATATACTTCGAAATTTTAGACTTATATTATGACCTATAAGTAGCGTCCTACAATCAAGTAGGGTATCCGACACCTGATCCAGCAATTAATGAGATTTCAATGTTTCAAAATATTGCTACTTTTTCAAACTCCTATTGAGAATAGGTCGCAAAGATCGAAACAATACTGTTTTACTGAAAGAATTCGTTTTTAATGAAAATTCACCTACAGCCGATGATGAACTATATCACTAAGTAACTAAATATATAAAGAGGAAAATAAATTATGCAACAGATGAACATGTATTATCGCAATAGAAAAAGTATCTATGTATGTATCCACACTTATGACATTTGGCATCAACACATTGCATTCCATTCCAATGTCATCAGCAACAAGAAAATGTATACTTAGTAAAACGATCAGATTTAAGAAGCTTAAAGACATCAAATAAATCCTGAATTAGTTAGTTTTTTGTGGAATTTAAGATGATCTCTTTTGTTTTTGTTGCTATTTATGGAAGCAACTAAATAGTATACTTTTTCATATAAAATATAAGTTTGAATATCGTTCTATGACTGTGAAAGTATCTGTCGAATGTCGATTAGCTCTGATTCGGATCTGATTGTTAAACGTCGTACCCGCTGAGAACCTTATCTGCGAGACCATAAAGTTCTTACGGAAAAAAACTCTGAAGGTTCCTCTATCACAGGGAAAAAATTAGTTCTATAGAGTGGAACAGAGTGGAACTATTCAAGTTTTTTTCTCGTAAAGCTACGTATGGACTACCCTTATATAAACATCATTTTCCATTTTGGCTTATATTTTTATTACTTTCGTAAATTATAAATTTTAAATATTTCATAATACTAGTTTCAAATGTTTAACCACTTGAGAACGGAATTACTTTTAAGAAAATAAAGGAAATTTTCGAAATCCTGATAGGATATATTTATTCATATCTATTCTACAAAATGTCTAAAAGTATTTCAGCGAATGATAATCTTGAGAGAGTGGATGAGCGTAAGTCTTCTCTTCAGCTACACTCACATGCTCATAATACGGATGGGTAATGTAACAGATTAACAGTCTGTGTGCTACCACAAATCATAACAGCATTATAAGAGAGATGCGCAAATTAATTACGAGTTGATTCAAAACGGAACGTATATATATATATACATATTAGGTTTCCAAAAGGTTCGTTCAAAATATCCTTTCTAATAAAAATAATAAGAAAATATTTTTCTTTTAACATAGTCATGAAAACCTGATTAATCTTAAGAGAAAACTATGTTGGCTTTTTGTTGACATTAATTTAGTTTTCTTTATCAGAGCACAAAGAACTATTATTTAAATAATTTATCATTATATTCTTAGTCTAACATGTCTCTATGGAATAATAAAAAAAATATTCTTTCATTTATAACTAAATATGTTTGATCATTCAATCCTAATTTTCACTTGTAGACATTATTATAAATAAATTGATAAACTTAAAGACTTCATTTTTATTTTATCTTGAAAAAAAAAGAGAGAATTAACATAGAACATATTGTCAATTTGTTTTTTTGTTTTCTTTCATACATATGAATATAACAACAACGAAAAAAAAATATATAGAAAGAACACGGTCGGTGTCCATTCACCGAAAACTAGAGATATTCTATCAAATGCGAGATTTACCATGAAAGGTTTGTACATAGAAAAGAAAAAAAAAGAAAAAATGTCAGTTTCACTGCATTGAATTGTTAATCACGGGCTGAAATAACTTTACAATATCTCTATAAAATACAAAGAAAAAATTATGAATAATAATTAAGGGTATCGCACGTTTTCGGAGTTTCTGGAGAACGAATCATTTATAAAATTTGAAATTTTCAGGGCAAGTACATCTTGACGAGTAAAAAAAAGTTACCATCCTGGATGCTACCTTCTATGAGATATTGGGCTCATACTTGGAACCAGATCGGCCGTTTCGGTTAAAAACTCAACCAATTTCAAGTATGATTGGGATCACAATAACTCTCCCACCAGTTCTTCAAGATGTTATGTTCAATCGAGCTGGAAATTTTTTTTACAGGCATTCGACACTGTTTGGGTTGGGTATCTTTTTAGTTTTTTGTTCTACCAAAAGGTCGAAAGCACTCTAAAAAAAATGCAAGATTTTTTGAATAGAGCTACCAAAAATCAGTAGAACGATATAAGAGAAACGGAGGCATTTCTGTATTTTTCTCTCATAAAAAGTTGATTTGAAAATAACGCGAAGCAATGCATGGTTGTCGCTAATTTGATTTTTTAACGTTTAAAAACAATCTTTCTATCCCAAGATGTACTCATTAGATAGATACTACTTTAGCCTATATAACGGTCACAAAAAAAAATTTACATCGTGAAAAACAAGGAGGACGCTTAAATGACTTGTTGACGTACTTATGCATATACATAACACCATAAGCGTCAGGAGCTAAATCTTTTAAAACACGTTGTTCAGTACATGATGCAACTGATGTATCATCATATGTCCACCATGTATCACCTTTAGCGTCATATACTGTTGATGTATAGTGTCCTAAAAAAAATATTTATATTAAAAAAACAAAATGAAATTTTTTTGTCTTTGTTTTTACCAACGTCACTTGAACCACCATGATGATTAATAACAGCAAAAAGACGATACTTAGCATGAGTAGCAATAATATTCTCTTCTCTGTTTATTTCCTAAGAAAAATAAAATTCTATTCGTTCATAAATATTATTTCTTGGTTGTTATTAAAATGAATATATTAATATATTCTTAGATTGTTATAAATTCTAACTAACTTTTGGTTTTCTTATTATTTTTTCTGAATCATTTTGTTCAATTTTAGCTCGTTTTGGTTCGATTATATTCAAAATCTGTTCACGTTGTTTAAGTAAATCTTTTAAATTAGGTAATTCATCTAAATAATTTATCATCGGTGGTTCATAAGTGTTTGATGAACAAAATGGATAAACATTTATTTCAATTGAACAATCAATTGGATGATCTTCTTTTGATACTGATTGAAGTTCTCCATTAGAATTTTTTGTTATATGCCATCGTTTTAAATAAAAAATAAATATACTAGACATACAAAAGAAAAAATTGAATTTCAATTAAATCTCGACATTTTTCTTTTTCTTTTTTTTTATATTACCGAGGTAATCTTTCAAGATTATATTTAATATATTTTCTTTGATTTGATTGACAATTATCACAATAACAACCATCCATGGATTCAGATGCAAAATAATTTTCAAGTAAATCAGTTAACGAATTATTTTTAGCTGTGTTAGATTCTTCATCTGTTACATGAATAAGTAAGGCTGTATGAATTTCTGTTGTGATTGTTGACATACCACAGCTATTCAAAAGGAAATATAATATCCGTAAAGTAACCTTGAGGAATTTTTTGATTGTTCAGCTTGATGATTTCTTTTCTTTCTTTTCGGAAAAAAGACTTTTGTTTGTGAGAAAGGAAAAGAAAAGGTGTTTTAACAATATTATGATGAGTCCTGGAAAATAGTTACTTTGACAACACTTGAGAATATGAATATCAGTTATTTTTAAGTTCAAGAGAATATTACTTTTAAGGAAAGTAAAATTTTTTTTCTTACATACATTTCACAACAACGTTCAGTAGATAAACCAAATTGAAAATTATTTGTTGTTGGATCGACTATTATATGATTAAATAATAATGATTGTTCATTTATTTGAATTTTAATAGCATCAATTTCATCAGTTATCAATGATATAACAAGATTAAGAAATTCATGTGAATCCTAGAACAAGATAAAAAAACAAAAATATTATTTTATTTTTGTTGATTCGATCAAAATAACAATAGCATTCGTTGTTTTTCTTTGTTAAAATGTTGAAAAAAAAATCTACTAGTAAATCTAAACAAACGATTAAATAATATTGTTCATTTTTTTCGACGCCAATAATAATGCCTGAGGTTATCTAATTGCGTGTTACTTCGGTCGTTCTTCCTTCCCGCTTGCTCGTTTTCTTTTTTTCTTTCTTAGCGCTAGCATACTTTTTTACCTTCAACGAGCTAAAACCGACAATAAAGAATGAACATGTTCACATTTATATATAAGGAAAAAGTGTTTTATACACATGAACAATGTTCAAAGAAGAACAACTCAAGCGTCTTAATTCTAGTCCGTTAAAACCAAATACTGATATTCAAATAGTTATTAATCGTCTCGATATGTTACCTACAACAACAGCAACATCATCATCAACAAGAACAAAAAGCAATCATGCAAAATTGTCTTTTTTAAATGTTCAAAGACTAACACGAATGCCATCAAATAAAACTATTGAACGGTGCTGTTTTCTTTTAATTCATTTACTTTTCTATGTTATTATCATTACAATTATTTATATAAGACTTGAACAATTTACTAATAAACAAGAAAAAATCTTTCTTGCCTTAAGTTCAAACGATAATTTGACTCTTCATGAAACACTTCAACGTCGTTTAGTTAATTGTCAACAGTAAGTTTTTTTTTTAAGCTAAATATATCATTCTGATGCATTAATTTTAATGAAAACAAAATATAAAATTAAGAATCTGATTGTCTCGTACATTTAAATAATGACTTGTCTTGTATCAATGAGGATTAGAAGAAAAAAAGAATTCATTTCTCTATTCAACACTTCTATGAGAAAAACACATATTATTTCATTATTGTCAGTCAAATGTATACTCTCGAATGTATGAAATCAAATTTCCTCAAATCCTTGTCTCATAAGTGTCGATTATTATTCTTTTTTATTTTTATTTTCAAAGTGTATCTCATTCTGAAAATAATGCTGATTGTTCATGTCAAAATCTTCCATATCCAAAACGAAATCGAACAACACAGTGTTTACAAATACAAGTTGGATTAAGAGAAATATTAGATAATGTTTTTTGTCATAATGATAAACATCCTCAATGGTTAATTATTCAAAATCGACAAACAAATTCTGTTGATTTTAATCGAACATGGATTGAATATCGACGAGGTTTTGGTAATGTTCTTAATCAAAGTGATTTTTGGATTGGTAATGAAAATCTTCATTGGTTAACAACTACTTATTCATGTAGATTAAAAATAGAATTAACTGATTGGTATAATGAAACTCGACAAGCAATATATGAAATATTTCATATTGCTAATCAAAAAGATAGTTATCGAATACAAATTGGTGGATATCATGGTGATATAGAAGGATCAAAAAGAATGGATAGTAAGAAAATTTTTCAGAAAATATAATTTTTTTAGAATTTTATATAATTCCAAAAGAGAAATATAAGGAAATTATTTAATTAGTACGGATCATTGAATTCTATCTTATTTTTTAATAGGTTTTACTCGTTGGCATTATAATGCTCGTTTTTCTACTTATGATTATTATGTCACTAATACAAATTGTCCAAAAACTCATGGGGGAGGTGGATGGTGGTATCATTCTGGTACAGAATGTGCATATGTACATCTTAATGGTCGATTTCCAACACACTCCGATGGACTTGTTCCATTCAATACGGGGATTATATGGATAGGTTGGAAATCTGATCGACATTATTCATTTCAACGTGTAACTATGTCTATTCAATCGAAATCTAAACATACTCGTCTATCTCATCGACATTAATTTATATCTTACTTGTTGACGTGAACCAAGAAAATTGCCTGAATGTTTTTCAACGGCTTTTTTTAAATTAATTAATGCTTGCGATTCAACTGTTCGTTCATCATCTGTTAACTGAGTTGTCGTACTATGTTGCGATTGTGTTGATTGACGATCCTGTAAAAGTGCAAGAATTTTTAAAACACAACTATGAAAAAAAAAAAAAACACATTTTTTAAAAATTTTTCGTGTGATAGATGAATAATAAAAAAGAAAAAGAAAAAAATTATTTTACAGATAAATTGTGTTTTCTTCAAGTAATGATGATGTTATTAATTCAGAATTTGTAACCATTAAATCATAACGAAACGGATCAATATTTAATAAACATTGAAGTATAGAATTCATATAACAAGTTGCACCAATATTTTTTAAACTTAAAAACAAAAATCATCGTATAAATTTTCTTGTTTAAATAACAGAAAAAGAAAATTTTGTTTTTTCTCTTACCCTTTTTTTCGTAAATTCATTGTTGTTGTAACTGCTTTTGATAATGATATATCAGTTGATGATTGATTATCAAGTTTTTTTGTTGTATATGGTGAATCATGGCAATTATATAAATATTCTTCATTATCATCATCATCATTATTTCGAAAACGTGTATTATTATTAAGTGGTTTAGAATAAATATTTGATAATAGACTACTTCGTGATTCACCATTAGATGTATTTCGTTTTATTTTATAATCTGTTTTATGAGAGAAATAAGGTGATGTTGTATTTGTTGCATGTTGAAAACGAATTGATGAAGTTGAAAATTGATTTTCACTTGTCCGTTTTCGTCTAAAAATGTTCAGAAAAAAAAAACAAAAAAAAATTTGTCAATGATAAATAATAATCATTAATATTAACATACGATTGTTGTTGAACCTGTGTAGTATGATCAATATTTTCATCAATTGAATTATGATGATGATCATCTTGTGAATGAGGATAAAAATTCGAAGCACTGAAATATAAACAATGTTCTTGTGATTTTTTAGAGAAACCCTGATTTTTCATAGGATCACATCAAAAAATGGTTGTAAGCTTTTTTCAAAAATTTCGTGTTCTTTTTTTTGTTTACATGAGAGAAATATGTAAAGATTAAGATCTACAACCTAGATGCTGGCGTTTGAGACTCTGTAAATCCCGATAGGAAGGTCAGAAACGAAAATAGACAATTCTATTTCTGACGAATACTTACAAGTACTTGCGGTCGAAATTTCAACTCGATCGGACAAAGTTAGATGTGGGTCGTAAGTAGGCCCGATGTGGCGGTACGGAAAATGAGGGTTTCCTGAAAAAACACGAAAACCATATTTAAAATTTTTTTCCTGGAACACGTGTCCCCTTATTTTAGGTGCTCTGCCCGACGTTAAAATTTCATGCGGACCGCTTTGACTCTCTCCAAAGGCCGGAAATGGTCAACAAAAAAGAGAGGGAATATCTTTAAGTGAGTGCACAAGCTAGACTTCATTGTGAACAGTGAAATTCGACATATTTAGATACTGTGTTTATTTTTTCAGTTGTAGATTTATGAAGATTAAGAGTTGTCATTTGTTTTAATTTTTATTTTGCCATCATGTTGATCTCATAGATCCTGTCAGTACAAGTGTTAGAAAAAATATTATGAAGAATAAGAGAAAGTGTGTAGAAATGAAGAACGAACCTACAATACGAAGAAAAAATCAAAAGAAACAAAAACAATATGATTAACATAAAACATTAAATGGAGAAAGAGGAGTAACTATTTGGATGAAGACTTTACGTTTTATCTTACTGTTACATTACTTTTATGTTTACATATGAGATATGACATCTGTTTTTTCTTTACTCATTGAAATAAAATGTTTCGAGAAAATCCTGAAGTAGCAACACCTTCATATCATAATAGGGGACCGAAGAAAGCCAATTAATAGCCGTTTTGCATTATTGCTGTATAATCTACGAGTCTCTTGGATCGTGTTCAACATCTCACGTTAAACACTTCTGGAGACCAAGTGTTTCTAAATTCATTTAGGCTTGTTTCTAGACAGATTTTATAGGATGCATAGGCAAAAAACCTTTTTTGTTCCACTCTGCAAAACATCATTCGATGAACACATGTATAATAGAAATGTAAAGGATCGTTTCTTTGTTCATCAGATAGGGGTGGAAACAGTGCATAGATTTAGGTAAATAACCGAAGTACATATGACAAGAACAAGGATCGTCTTAGCTGTGTCAAGGATTTTTATTCAATTGTAGAATTTATGCTTCTCATCATGTGTGTACTTGTCTTTTAGGAGGACTACATCTCCTCTCGAATTGATTATCGACAGTATATGCGCCGAACTCTTGTTTAGTTCTATGAATATGTTTCAAAAGCAGAAATTCAGAGTATGAATTCTATAATAGCTATCGCGTAGTAAGCGTGATTTTCACCGTTGTTTGAACTGTCTTTTTAAGCTTTTCATAGTTTCTTAAGAAAATAGACTTATAAGTTATCATCGATAACGATGAACGTTGGGTGATTTGTTTTTCTTAAAAATATTGATTATTTTTTTCTATGCTTTTTTTCAATTTATATCTCAATAATACATTCTGAAACAATGTTCAAATAATCTTGGTTTTCTATTCCTTTTATTTATTATCGAAATAAATTTTAGTATGTCTATATATAACGGAGCTATTAAACTTAAATTAAAAAGATTAAAATTCTAATGCATTTTCACAAAATGGACCTGATTATAAAGTAAAGGTAATCATAAAGAGTTAATTCAAGTTTCATTAAAGCTGCTAAAAGTTTCCTGAAATCTATAAAACTTTTTAAAAAAGTGAACACTAATTTCTTTTCTTCTCTATATTTATGCGTGTTTTAGAAAAAGATTATATATTTATAAACGACTTATCTAAGTTCTTAGAAGAAAAACTATTTTAAAGGTTAATTTTTTTTCTCGAAAGTAATCAATATTTTACGTTCTATAGTTTAAGTCCTATTGTTTAAAAATTTAATATTCAATTATATATTAAAAACTGACCTTAAAAGAGTATTCTTTTTCTTTTCAATTGTTTTCGATGTATTTAACATAGTCGGTTGTGAATTTTCATCGTTCTCCAAAAATTGATTCGTATGTTTCATTTTATCAATTTTTGGTTGTTTTTTACTTGTTATATCTGATAATAAACTTGAATCATTATGGATTGAATGTGTACTCTGATTTATTTTAGATAGTTCATTCCGTGATATATTATTTGAATTAAATGAATTATTACAAAAATTTTCTACAAATGTTTGATATGCTAAAGAAAAATATTTTCTTTATTGATTTTTATTTTTTTTTTAGTCTTTTTCTTACCATTATAATCCTCATGTAATAAACAATCAAGAATATTTTTTAATTCAGATAATTTATTTTTTCCTATTCCTGATATTTTTATCTGTTTTTTATCTATCAAATTAATAGCAAGTAAAGCACTACTTAGTATAACTTTTGATATTGTATTGTTATTTAATGTATATGTAATTATATTCACATTTTGTGCACTAACTGTTAAACATAATGCATTTTCAGCAAATATAAATTCAAGTAAAGCATCTTTTTTCTTTTGTAATTTTCCATGTGTTGAATCAATTAAATAACCTTTACATTTATGTTGATTCATTTTAACATTTATTATCTAAAAAAGATATAATGAAACCTGAAAATAATCATTCCTTTTTCTTAGAATATTCTCTTTTGCTCATTTGATTTAACATAGTTAAACCGGTTATAATCAAATAAAATGTCATATACATAGAAAATAAAGCAATTATCGAAAAACACCCAGTTAATATCGGATAATTTATGAAGAAATAGACAAGACCGGTTAAATCACGTATATCAAAATGTATTGAACATTGATCAAGTTGAAATGTCGATGGAATAATATTTAACTGAATTATTTCAATAAAACGTTTTGACTTTTCTTGATTATTTAAACGTTCAATTAAAATTTCTTTCAAATGCCATCGATCATAATCAATACGAAATATTGATAATGGTAAAAAAAGAAATGTTCGTATTAAACGAATTATATCTGATTGATATGGAAATAAAATTAAACGTGAATGTTCAATAATTAATTGATGTGATGTTGAGTTTAATATTAATTGAACAAAAAATGATCCAAGTTGACGATTTCTATATGAACGTGGTGAATAACAATGAAGTTCAACACGATATGAATGCGATGATATATCAAGTGGATATTGATCATATATTGTATCACTTAAATTAATATAACTAACAAGATATGATGGAAAATTCGTTGATGATTTTAGAAAAATTAAATCATCTTTTAGATTAAACGATGGCGGCAAACCAAGAGACATTGGCATAATAAGATGTGATGTTGGTAGTAAATGTTTTCGTAGTGTTACATATGTTAGTATTGAAAGTAGCAATAAACATATACTACCACAAATAAATGTCATTAATGATTGTGTATATTGAATTAAATTACGAGTACTAAAACGTGTACCCATAATCTAAGGATAAATGCAAAATAAATTGTTTTTCTGTCTATTATTGAAGTTTGTTTAAATGTATTTCGAAACAAAACAAAACAAACAACATTAAAATAGGTTTTTTTTTTTCTTATTGTCATACAGATCTATTGCACGATGATAAAATTATTTTTTTTTTCTTTTTTCTTATTAAATGAAATACAACATCAATAAATAGAATATTCAAAAAGACAACAGAACAAAGAAACAAAAAATCAACAACAGATAAATGAATTGATATTGAGAATTGTTGATTTTATTCATTTTTCTTTTCTGATGTATGATCCTCATAAGCAAACATTGTTGTCCAATCTTTACAAATCAATGCTGTTACAAGTGGAAATACTAAACATAATGGTACGATATAAAGTAAGGCTGGTTGAGCATGTTTAAATATTTGAAGAATAAGTATTGTAATAACCAAAGCAATTATATATGCAATAAATGAAACAGTAAAATAAAGTGTTGATGGTTTTTTACCAGCCTGTTTACGAGTCATATCATAACGAAGTAATAAAGCAATAAACGCACCGGGAACGACAATATCACCTAAAGAATGAAAAGAAAAAAAAACAAATTAAATAAAATATACGAATTCATATATCGGTTTCTTGTTGAATATATTAAATGAAGAAAACTTGATATTTTAAATTGTCATTATTTGAAAATTTTTTATAAGGGTATTTTCTGTTCTTTAAAACAAGACCATAGCAATGTATGTAAATATGAATTCTAAAAATTTTAGTCGGACTATAAGATTTATTCGATGAATTTTGAATTTATTGCTCGTTTGTAGATAGAACTGTTAGATTGTAGGAAAATTTATATTCTTCAGTCATCTGTTCATAGCAATTATGCTATTTTCTATGACTTCATGAAGGAAGCAGAATTTATCAAACTTTCTCTGGAGTAAGCAGAAAAAGAAAACTTCTGGCCAATAAAAATATCAGATAAATTATCACCTGTTTTTTTTGATACTATCATAAGTATTGATAAGGAAGGAGCTAGAAGTGCTAGCCTTTTCCAATTTTTGGCTACGTTTGTAAATATATTAACTAGCTATCGAATGCTTTCCGATCATCTATATTCGTGAGTTTCGTTTGGGTGATCATTCCTTACAGTCACTCTTTCTGAATATTTATCATATATATAATACTGCAGGTATCATCTCAAATTGTTGCTAATAGCTTCGGTAGTCGAAATGCAAATAACTGATTTGCGGCGAAGATCATACTTGCTGATTTCTGAAAGATATCACTTTTTCTGTAAGACAGTCTGCCAAATATAATCATTTCCACTCCTGAAAGTCATCGTGAATGTCAGGACTTAACGGCTGATAAGCTTTCCTAATAGATTACTTTTTTTTCTGAAAGTGTTGCCTTTCAACCAACAAACAGATTCTTCATTTCTAACTCTCATTCCTATATTAATAATTGAAATATCAAGTTTTGCTCATTCTCGTTCATTTTAAGTGACCGATATATTTGAATTTTTAAAAACAAACCAAGTCCAAGCATGGCAAATTTATTCGCAGCCAATAATCCATTCTCAATTAAGTCTTGTGGAAATAGTAATTTGATGGGTGCGTCAAATGATTTGGCAACCGTTATCATTACTAAAATAAACAAATAATTTATCAAATAAAATAAAAAAAACCTCAAAACAAAATTCATTTACCATTTGTTCCAAAAACCCAAAAAATATCATAAACAAAAAGACCACTAAGCAAAACAACTCCATTTAAAACTCTATTACACAAAAAACAAATTCAATGAAAAAAAATTTTTTTTGTTTTTTAAATAATAAATAATTCTATTTACTTATTAAAATGAAGAATTTCAATAGCATTAATTGAAAAAGCAATACCAAATATATTATTTGCTATCCAATGTCGTTTGAGAAAATACCAAACACCAATTAAAACACAAAAAAATAAAGCTCCTACATCAATAAGATCAAAGTTAAAATCTATATGCATTAAATCCTTTTCTGTTGTTGGTGTCGTTGTTGTTGGTGGTGTCGTTGTTGTTGTCTCTGTCGTTGTATTTGATGGCTTATTTTCAGTTAATGTTATATGAAATTGTCTTTCACGAATTTTATCCAATACAGGTAAACGAATTTTGAGCAAGACTGGATGTAATGCTCGAAAAAGTGCAACAATACCAATAAGAAAAAAGTAAATATTAAGAACAAATGTTATATATTCTTTTGAAACAAGTAATATAACTAAATAAATACCAAATAAAAATCCACTTGCAATAAATGGAAACATAGCCGCTACAAAAAATAAACAATAAAAATTCTTTTGTGTTTTATATATATATATATATATATAATCAAATTTAGAAATTCATTACCATCTTTAGCTGTAAGTACATCAGGTTTTTCACCTGATGTTTTTTGTTTATCTTTACGTGTTATTGAACGATATGAACCAAAATAAACACATAAAAGTGCAGCAATTAGAAGAAATGAATATGATAATAACATTCCATCTGTACGTGCAACAAAAACCTCTTTTTGTGTTGTATTTGTTTCATTTGTTTGATTAATAATATCAATTGTATCTAATAATGGCGATAATGTAGCATTCTCCACTGATGCCGACATGTTTTTTTTTTGTCAAAATAAACGGATTAAATCTAATATATGTCTAAATGTTTACTAATTTCGAATACAATCCACGATGCACAGGTTCGATTCGAGCACGAATTCCGACCAATCATTAATAAGAACAGATGTCACAATCATAATGAGACAGGCTAGAAAACCAATAAACGTTAAGTAATAGAGAAAAAAACCGATGGTATTTCGTTTTTTTATTCTGATAGGTAGTAAAGGTGACAAGGAAGTTGGAAAATATGAAACTGTGGAATAATGCTTTCATAGGCAAGCTTTTTTAAAATGCATATCAAGTCGCCAATTGATGTTCACAGGAGTGGAAGGCTTAGTGGGAATTTATTTATTATCCTAAGCAAACTTTTTACATATTCTTTTAAAAAAGAATCGACCAATAGTTCAAATAATAAAATATGCAAGTCGTCTATGAGAGTGTTTTGACTTTTTGCAATTTTCGTAAAGTTTTCAAGAATTTATCCAAAGAATAATTTCAACGACATTTATTCATTAAAATTTTAAATATTGGTAGTGATAGTATGCTGAACAAGAAGCATTCTTTATCTGATTAACATAAAGAATGTTATGAAAATATTGTACTGTTATTAGAGCTGTATTTTCATTGAATAAAATAAAGTAAGTAGAAAGAGATGACAACTGTTCGAATGTTGTAAATAGCTTTGTCTTTTGAGCACAGGATTCTATAATTGGTCTAGTTTACATACAAGTAGGTGTAAATAAGAATCATGGCGGAATAGCTAGTTGACTTTAGTGAGGTTCCAGTTTTTCATTTTTTCTTAATTGCAATATATATATATATATATATATAAAGTTTCAATCTCCACATGATAATAAGGTTCGCCTAGCCAACAACTTCAGTTTTGAGTGTGATCAAGTCTTACCAACCTACACATTTCACTGTTCATGAATGTTCATATTTTTCATTATAGTAGTCGTGAGTTAACTCGAAGTTACGATATATTGTTTTTTTTCTAGTTAATATTGTAACATTATTTTCAGTAAACCTCACTTATATTCATAAACCATTTAACTCTCAATTAGATTGTTCAATGTGTGTTAAGATAGTGATTGTGCAAAGAAAGAAAATATTCAAGAACTTTAGAAAGATGAAAATTAATTTTTATCTGATAATTCTTAGTTATAAAGGTCATTATTCGATACTTTTCATGAAAAAAAAAACGTTTGTATAAAAATTCATTGACATGTTCTTTCTTGAAAGTCTAATGACGAAAAAGAAGTATTTCTTTGATTATATTGAATAATTATATCTCTTTATCAAAGTTAAATTTTATTCGAATAATCTTTAGAAAAATTATTGTTTCTGTGTTTTGACAACCAAAAAATTTTTCCCGCGATGATTCATTTCATGTAGGCAGATGGTTATAATGAATGAAAAATTGCGTAAACAATACACATTTGAATAATTCTCGAACTTAAGATATGTAACTGGATGAATCTAATATTAGTTTTCAATCTAACCAATCATTTGAAAAGACAGATGGCATAAGAATCATTAATCATTGGTTCTTAGAAAGAGTATAAATACTGGTAAGAACAAGAACAGTCATTTGTGAATCAAGTACATGAAAATGTCAATAACTTTACTAAACATATATATTTTAGATATAGTCCTTAAAATATGAGTGTGATGAGACATTGATTGTCATTAAATGACATTTTTCTCGGAAAAAATATATATGTATATAGAATGACATTTGGATTTATGCATTTTGTCAAGACGATAGATCTGCTACAACTAGTCAATTTTTTTCTCTAGACAATAGACAAAAAAAAAATAAAATATCTTGTAAAAATAAAAAGAATGAGTTCACATACAAATGATTTAATTATCAATGAAAATGATGATGATGGTGTACAAGATGAAGATGATCCATTTTCAATGGCTTTTAAAGAATTATCAGAAACAAATCGACAAGCAAATGAAATTGCACGTGTAAGATTTGTTTATTAAATATTTTCATTTCTAATTAGATAAAATATTGTAGCAACGTTCAATAGAATCCCAATCTTCTATACCTCCTAAACCACAATCATTTCCTAATTTACCTATACTTCCAACATCACCTATAACAATAACACGTCCAATTATTTTACATGGTCTTCATGCACCTGTACAAAATCGACCTATTATACGATTACAACGACCAATTACAATTCCATCAGGTCTTTATTCAATGCCTACAACAATTTCTCCATTAACACAAAATCCATCATCATCATCATCAACAAATATGGTTCATCAATTTATTCCTGCTTTAAAACCAACATTACCAGTATCAACTGTATGTTAATTAATAATTATATTAAAGTATAATCATTTTTCTTTATTTAGGAGTTTCCAATTAAAATTCCAACTGATATTGAAACAGAAGAAGATGATGAAGAAAATCAAAGTGCACAGACAGCAGATACATATTCAGATTATATGCCACTTAAACGTATGTTTATAATTTTAAAAGAAATAATAATTTTATTTGTGTTTAATTTTAGTTCGATTAGGTGATCGACATCCTGATCCTGTTGTTGAAACATCATCACTTGCATCTGTTGAATTACCAGATATAACTTATCAATTAACAATTCCAAATGAAAAAATTCAATCAAATGCATTATCAGCTTTACAACTTGAAACAATTGTTTATGCTTCACAACGTCTTCATACATTTTTACCAGATGGAACAAGAGCTGGATTTCTTATTGGTATTTTGAATTTTTGTTATTTTGAAGAAAAATTTTATGTATTGAATTAAATTTTATTTTTGTTAAGGTGATGGAGCTGGTGTTGGAAAAGGTCGAACAATAGCTGGTCTTATTTATGAAAATTATTTACTTGGACGACGTAAATCTTTATGGTATATTTGAAAGAAAATAAATTGAACATAACAAAAAAAAAAAAAGAAATGAATTTGATTTGTTAGGTTGAGTGTTTCAAATGATCTTAAATATGATGCACAACGTGATTTATATGATATTGGTGCTCAATTTATAGAAGTTCATGCATTAAATAAAGTATTAATGAAAGATAACAAATTGGTTTTTCTTTTTATCTTTTGTATATTTATTTAGTTAAAATATGCTAAAATATCTTCACCACAAAATGGTGGAATAAAACGTGGTGTTATTTTTGCAACATATCCATCATTAATAAGTGAAAGTCAAAATACATCAACAAAAGTTAAATATAATAGTCGAATGAAACAATTAATTCAATGGTTAGGTGGTGAAGATTTTGATGGCGTTGTAAGTTTTAGTTTGTTTTATTTCGATAAAACTTATATCGAGTTTTTCTACATGAGGAAAAATGCTTAAATAAAAATTTTATTATTTTACTAACGAGAAAGTCTCGTCAGGTATCGAATCGTTTTTCGACTGAGATGATGTTCATTTGATGAGTACTAGTGAATAATAGAAACTTCTAGAATAGTTTAGTATTCCGAATCTTCGTCCTTGAGATATCGAAATTTTACTGAATTGTTCAACAAAAAGTTGTGATCACATGGAAAATCGACTTTCGACATCAAACTTTACATGGATAACGTTCTTAATGAAATTAGTTTATTATGAAATTACTATTTCCTTTCTGGAGATGTTCAGATAAGAACAAAATTTGCTTTTACATATGAAAGAATTTCGAATATTCAATATTTCAGGATAAGAGATATTAGAAAAGTTACAACTTATTCAATGAACTAATCTCACTGGGAACTTTGTTCATGTAAAGTTTAAAGTAAAAACTAAAAAGTCAATTTTCCACATGATCTGAGTGGACTATAGCTTTTTGTTGAAAAATCTAGTGAAACATCGATATTTCGAGAATGAAAGCGTGGAAAACCAATCTATTCCAGACTTTTCTATTAGTCACTAATATTCATCTAATGAACATCATCTCAGTTGAAAAGCGATTTGACACCTGAGGAGGTTCTCTCGTTAGCTATTGAATTTTCAATGTCTATTTTCTGGAATCCTCAGATTTTTGGAAGATTTGTATTTTCGAAATTTGATCCGAAATTTTGCACACATAGGCAACTCAACAAGACTAACTTCCATAAAAAAATTCCGAAGTTTTTAACAAAGTCTCTTCGAGATATGAAACTTTCGAAAAATGCATATTATATACTCTACCCATGGAAAAGAGTCTGTATCTTGCAAGTCTCATATATTGAAGAGACTTTATTCAAAACTTGTGAATTTTATTATGGAAGTTATTCTGGTTGAGCTCTCTATATGTGCAAAGTTTTAGATCGAAATTCAAAAATACGAGTTTTTCGAAAACTCGAAACCTCTAGAAAATACATATAGTAAAAACTCGATAGTTTAGTCAAATCTCAATAGGAACCAAAATCATTTCAGGACCTTTACTGGAACACTATGTAGTATCTATAAGCAAAAAATTAGTGACATAGAAGGAACGAACCAAGGAAATAAAGCGAGACTTCAGTGCCCCGAAGTAAAAGTGAAGTACCGTACTTCGGAGTACCGAAGTCTCGTTTATTCTCTCTTAGGATGAACCTTTTGAGACTTTCTAATCTTACTGAGACCTCCTTGTAAACTCAATATGAGCTCGAACGACGAGTATCGGTTCGAGGGAGGGAGTTTTCTCGTCAGTTCAGTTTTATAAAAAATCTGTCCCATTAATTTTTTATTAATTGTGAAAAATTCAGATCATCAAATAATCTTTTATATGTTGAGTGTCGAGAATGACAATAAGTAAAAATTCAAGTTTAACTGTAAATTTTTTCCATATCAACAGTCTAAAACCAAAACTAAGACACTTTTTTCGTACAATGATTGAATTGATCAATCAAATTTCGATTAGTATAGTTATATTCATAGATGAAAATTGGACATATATTAATCATATATAATGTTGTTTCTCCTCTGCAGCTCATATAGAAAAATATTCTCATATGATAAAAATATTGTTTACGTCTATTTTCTTATTTAGATTGTTTTTGATGAATGTCATAAAGCAAAAAATCTTGCACCAAGTCCAACAGCTAAATCTTCTAAAACAGGTTTAGCTGTTCTTGATCTTCAAGCTCGTTTACGAAATGCACGTATTATTTATGCATCAGCAACAGGTGCATCGGAACCACGTAATATGGCTTATATGACTCGACTTGGTTTATGGGGTCCAGGTACATCATTTAGTGATTTTAATCATTTTATTCAAGCTATTGAACAACGTGGTGTTGGTGCTATGGAACTTGTTGCTATGGATATGAAACTTCGTGGAATGTATATTGCGCGACAATTAAGTTTTTCTGGTGTACTTTTTTCTATACTTGATGTTCCATTAAAAAATGAATATCTTCAAACCTATGATCGATCTGTTCAATTAGTAAGAAATAAAAAAAAAATAGTTGTATTTCAAAAATAAAATTTTATTAATTTTATTTTCTTTTCGTTTTAGTGGATTGAAATAAAAGAAAAACTTTTACAAGCATTTGATTTAGCTGATACATCAAATATTGTTCGTAATCATGTTGTAGCACGTTATTGGTTAGGTCATCAACGATTTTTTAAATATTTATGTATTGCTTGTAAAGTATCAAAAGTTGTTGAATTGTCACGACAAGCTGTTCAAGATGGCAAAGTAAATTGTTTTTTTGTTTTTAACAAAACAAATAAATATATATATATATATATATATTCTAGTGTGTCGTTATTGGTTTACAATCAACAGGTGAAGCTAAAACATTAGAACAATTAGATGAATTAGGAGAATTAAATGATTTTGTATCAACTGCAAAGTAAATTAAATTATTTAAAACAAACATAAAAATCATTTTTCACATTTTCTTTAAATAGAGGTGTAATTCAAAGTTTTATTGAAAAACATTTTCCAACGAATATTGAACAACCTAAAACAATGTCATCATTATTTAATTTAATACCAAATAATGAAGATGATGAAATTCGACAAAATAAAAAACGTAAATCAACACATCGTCGTACAACACGATCAATATCATGTGATACAAATGAAAGTTCAGATGATTCTGATGTTGAATGTTATTCATCATTTGTTCAATCAAATAAACGTCGTACAACAACAAAACATCGTGATCAAAATAATAATAATCAACTTGATGAAATACATAATAGTGATAATGAAAATAGTTGTGAAAGTTTTTTAATTGAAGATACATATTTACAACAACATACATTTGCAGAAATTCTTGGACAAACTGATACTGATGGTGGTTTACCTATTAAACGAATACAAAAAAAAGATAGTTCATCTAATGTACAGAATTGTAAGAAAATTTTTCGTTTATATTAATCCATACCTGAATATCTTTCCTACAATTGATACGCACCGTTCAAATTCATATTGAATCCACAGACAGATCTCAGTGAGAATATCAAATGGCTAAAAGGACTCATCCCAAGAGGAAAAAACGAGACTTCAATACTTCAGAGTACTGAAGTCTCGATTTTTCTTCTTTGGTCCACCTCCATAGGTCTGTGTCATTGAGTGATGATCGGTTTACTGGATTTTCGATTCATTTTTAAATAGTTCTCAAAAAATCAAATGACAAGATTTCGATCTATAATTTTGTTTATAGATAGATCTCATAATTCTTAGAATATTCTGAAAGATTTAGCTGAAAAGAAAATTCTTTCGTCAATATATTGAATTCTCAAAAATTGCGTTCACTTGAAAATTCAATTACTCGACGAAGAAACATTATTTACGGCTGAAACTTTCAGGATATTCTAAAAGTCATCAGATCTATCTATAGACTCTTAGACTAAACCTAAATTACCTTTTTTTTTATTGAAAACCAATAAACACTTCAATTTGAGCTGGTATCGTTTTTCTGACTTTTCAATCTCACGCTAAAAAGCATATTCAATTCTCGATCAGTTTTTGAAGATTTTTTTTAAGCATTCACTTTTAAAGATATAGACACTGATGAAATTCAAAAAGGAAAATTTTCAGACTACGCATAGATTGTATGATAGTGATCACAATCGAAGCACAAACGTTTATTCAACTTCCTACTCGAATGCATATTCGCAGGATGTTGTATTGAAAGTTTCATTAAAGAGAAATATTCAATGTGAACATTTTTATACATTTGTACAGTCTCAATCTGAAATAATTAAATGTGTAAGCAGTCAACAAAAAATACAGTCATATAAAAAGATTGGTGCTAGTCGATTGAAATAATTAACATGCGTTTTAAAGGAACATATTTATCTTGCTTTCTAAACAGAATTGTGAGCAATGTAGCATTATTATGAACTTATTTTTTCATAAATAAATGAGCGTTACAGATCATTTCTTGTACAAAGAAGAACGATGATAGGATTTGTCTGACTACAAATTGCACTTTTCAGTTATATTATCAATTTTATAGGTTTGATTTTCGAAATAAACAAGTACTTCACGGACGTACCTCCTTTGAAAACAAATCATATCCCATATGTATCCCATTCGAGTCGTTTGGAATTTGCAGCTCTGAATATATAATTGAACTAAAGGTTCTTGAAATGAACAAATTATATAAACAAAAAATTTTTCGATCTGCAGGTTGATTACGTCTTGTGACTTGATGTTTTTCTTAAAATTCAATGATTTATTTAAAAAAACATAGATGATTCTAGAGCAAACATCGTACTTCGGTGTACTTGAAAATACTTTTTCATACTTTGATGTACTTTTCGACTTGAAATACGCTGTTTCCCCCCAGTAAAAAAATATCGTAAAAATACATAATGTCAACAGCAATATGCTAAGGATACAAACCGTTTTCAGTATATTCATAGCTCATTACGATCTATATAATGCACATAGCACACCATATTTTACTAACAATTGGTATTTTTTTTAATGTCTCGTATAAGAACATATTCTAATTATTTTTCTCATATTCATTTTTTAATTGAGACTGCTATTTAGATTGTGCACGAGTAAAAATAACTTTTATCTGAAATAATTTGTATAAAATCTATTATGTTGAATTCAAAATCTAAATTTTAATCTTTATTTTGTTTTTTAAAGACGATAAACGGAAAATGACCAATACAGAAATTATTGAAGCATTATTTAATATGAAAGCAGATTTATTAAATAATATTGAAATACTTGGAAAAACTCTGCCACCAAATACTCTCGATGAATTAATCGATCAACTTGGTGGACCATCTCAAGTTGCCGAGGTTTGATCATATACGCTTTATTTATTAAGAAAAATCAAAGATAGAATCTTCTTTATTGAAATATTTAGATGACAGGTCGTAAAGGTCGAATTGTTCAACATGCAAATGGACAGATTGGTTATGAATCTCGATCAGAAGCAGATGTTCCACTTGAAATATTAAATATTTCTGAACGTGAAAGATTTATGCGTGGAGAAAAACTTATTGCTATTATATCCGAAGCAGCAAGTAGTGGAATATCTTTACAAGCGGATCGTCGTTGTCAAAATACACGTCGACGTGTTCATGTTACACTTGAATTACCTTGGTCAGCTGATCGAGCTGTACAACAATTTGGTTTGTTTATTTATTTCTTTTTTTTATATTCATATTTAATTAAATATATAAAATTTTTCTAGGACGAACACATCGATCAAATCAAGTTTCAGCACCTGAATATGTTTTTGTTATATCTGAATTAGCTGGTGAAAAACGTTTTGCTTCTACGTAAAAAAAAAACAAATTAAATTCATTTTATTATTATTACTATTATTATTTATTTATTTATTTAGAGTTGCAAAACGATTAGAATGTTTAGGAGCTTTAACACATGGTGATCGACGTGCAACTGAAACACGTGATTTAAGTCGATTTAATATTGATAATAAATATGGCAAACAAGCACTTGAAAATGTTATACGTTCAATTTGTAATTTAGAACGTCCATGGGCACCATTTCCCAAAATGATAAATAACGATATGAAATTTGATTTTGTTTTTGAAGCACGTAAAGCTTTAATTGATGTTGGTCTTATTTCACGTGTAAATAATGGACAACAATCTATTTATATGGCAGAAAAAGGTAAGAATTTAATTAACAGAAAAAAAGAAAAAAATCTCTGTATTTTGTTTTTTAAATTTAGATTATAATAATATGAGTCGATTTCTTAATCGTATTCTTGGAATTCGTGTGTATATGCAAAATTTATTATTTCGATTTTTTTCTGATGTACTTAATGCTGTGATTGTTGATGCACGAAGAAATGGTTCATGGGATTTAGGAATTCTCGGTAAAAAGTCTTTTCTTATTTTAAAGTCACCCGATGCAACAGGATGCACTTCTAGGCGACGCGTAATAAAATCCTCCTCCCCTCAAAAATCGATCTTGGATCAGGTATATTTGTGACGATTTCTGATGGAAGAAGTGTTAGCGCTCGTGGAATTGCGCTTTATTATATTCTTCTCCTCAAGAATCGTATCGTTTCCATACAAAGTATACACTTATATACTTGTCCATCAGACAGAAGAAAGGTAGAGAAGGATAAATTGCAACATGATGTACGAAGTAATGACAGAAAGATAAGGACAATACATAAGATGAGAATGAATAATAAGGGCAGGTCAAACTTCATGCATAATATGCACTTAACCGGAAGCGTTACAATATTCAAATCACATGAAATTTTCAAGATATGTTCGGAGTGTAGTAGAGAGATTATGATGAAGTTTTCAGCCTTATACCATGACGTTTTCAGGAGATATTCAACAAACAAGGATTAAATAATAGCTTATTTGACAATTCAAAATTCTCTGTAGGCATTTATTCTATATACTTAAGGTTTTTTTTTGTTTGAAGGAGCATGACAAAGCCTTGTATAAATTCTTACTGTTTAACCGAAGATAAATTCAATATCTCGAATAATGACGCTCTGATTATAAAACTACACTTTTATATAATAGTAATAAAGCTTAATTGAACAAAGAGATCCTGTCATGTCCGGTATCTTGACACGCTTTTTTAAACAAATAAAAAAACATTAAATATATAGAAATGAAGATCCATAAAGAATTTTGAGTTGTGCGATCAAAAAAGCGAAAAACAAAAATTCCGCTTTTCCTGCAAAAGTCATATTTTTCAAGCAGAAAACAACGAAAATCATATCATTTATGATAGATCGGACCCGACGGGAGACACAACAGACTTCAAGACTGAATTCTCTGCTCTTTCCTTCTCGCTCAGACTTTGGACTATCTTTTCATGCATTTATTTCAATTTTCATTTTTTGACATGAGTGACCTGAATAATATGTTTTTGTTTTCGTTGTAGATCTTGGTACAGGCGAAGAAACAGTTTCTGTTGAAAAAACTCAAGTATTTGTTTTACAAGCAGTACAGACTAATACGATACCTCTTCAAGTTGAATTGCATCAAGTATTTTATATGAAAATTATCTTCTATGAAAAAAAAAAAACAAAAATTTTTATTTTAGATTGTTGTTGAACGTGGTCTTGCATTTAATAAAGCTGTTCAATTAAAAGAACAATCAATAAATCCCGATGATGGTTTTTATATGTCAAATGAAAATCGTTCTTATTGTCGTTTACCTATACTTGCTTTGTCAACAACATCAAATGTTAATGTTGGAAATATAAGAAAAAGTGAACAATTATTTCGTATATATCGTCCTAATACTGGTTTACAACAACGATATGAAACATTAGAAAGTCTTAGAAAAAAATATGAAAAAGTAAAACAATTTATTTATTAATTTTTTTAGTTGCTTTTTTTTTTTTGTTTTACTCTGAAGATTCTTCCTATACAAGCACAAGTTTATTGGGATGAATTATATCATAAAGCTGCAACATTATGTATTCATTTTATTAGGTAGAATAAAAAAGAAAATTGGAATTATTTGGAGAAATTTGATATTTTTTTCTTTTTTAGACAAGGTCATTGTCCCATTTCATCATCAAATCATCAACAAACATGTGAAGTTGGTTTACGATCACGTCGTTTTTTTGTTCTTTCAGGTAGTGTTCTTGCATTATGGTCACCAATGGAACGAATATTACCAGAAGGAAAAATTCAAATGATACGAATAAAAACAACACCAATTAATAATAATAATAATCAATCGATTCCATTGAAAATCGTTGGATGTATTATTCCAAAACGATGTTTACAAGATTTAGTGCATTTGCTTGAAGAGTCATCAATAAATATATATTTTAAATCAGCCTAGTCTCATTTTGTTAGTTTTTTTTCTTTTTGTTAGTATATACGTCTTGTATCCGTCCAAATAAAAGAAAAAAATGCTTCATTCTTTGATTCAATTTTGTCGATTACATTTTGTTTTTGTACACTGGGTGTGTTTTGTAGATGAACAGCTATGTGCGTTTAGTTAGCTGATCATGGTTTCTTTTCTTTTCTTTCTTTTTTTTGTTGCTTTCATTTCAAAGGCTGTTCTCTGTGTTTTCGTCTTGTTCTATATTACGGTGACGTGACTTATTGTTTATTCAGTAAAACAAAATAACAGAGATAAGAAATATGTTATCTGTAAGGATATATGAAATTTCGAATATTTCAGAATGAAAATAATAGATTTGTCGAGCAGTACTTGAATATTTATTTGTTTGTTAAGAATTTAATTTTATTGTTAAATCCAAGACAAAGTTATTATGTTAAATATAAATATTTAGTGTTAGGAAAATTAAATTTTGAATTTGAATGTTAATCAGAACTGTCAACAGGTCACGTTTTTTAGGCCTAGCCTGCAGATTAGAGCCTATCAGATCCAAAATTTTCGAACTTGGACTCGACTGGATCCAAGACCAACTCGATAGGTTCTACTGCAGACATATGCTAAACTAAAATAGTTCAATTGATTCAACAATTACTTAATTCATATTCTTTTCTCTCTTCTATGTTTTGTCATAATCCATTTTGAAGTTATTCAAATCATTTGCTTTAAAAATTTTTCGAAATACAACTCAATCTATATTGTCATCTAACGTTCGAAATAGACTATGATGTTAATTTCAAATAGATTTTGATTAGACCAGATTGGCAGCTTTGATGTTGATAGTAGAATTATTTGAAATTTCGAAGAAATGAGACAAAAGAAAGTCGCAAATATTCATTTGACTTATTAATTGATTGTAGACAGTTCTAATCAGGACTGACAAATCTCCTGATTTAGCCAGAAGTCTCCTGGTTTTTAGAGCTTCCTCCTGGTGAGAAAATCTTCTGGTACCAGGTGCTGGTTTTTAGCACATTCTCCTGGTTTCTCCTGATTTTGAGATTTTATAACTTTGATTTTAGTAAGAGTTTCAATAAAAGGACAAACAAAAAAAGAAAAAGAGAACAATGACCATAGTATTAGATAGATTCCAGTATCAATCAGATAAAACGTTGTTCCCACTTGATTTTTGTGACAATTAGAGAATGAATTTCGTAAGCGAATTTTGTAGTACTAACTTATGTACTTTTAGCTAAAAAGAAAGGATCCTTGCGTATGTTTTTGGATGTTTTCATCACTAAAATGTGAGATCAGTTTGGTGTCAAATTCATTAGAGATCAATTTTTTGCCACGTTCTTATCCATTTTAAAGGAAACTTTTTCTATTTTGTTCGTATAGTTTAATGATTGACTGTAAAATAAATAGTAATATAAAGTATATGTAATAATCTTTCTTCTTTTTCTTACAAGCCACTCACAATAGCAGTGTTTGTGTGGCAAGTTAATGAGATTAGATATATTTAGGTTCAACTAAAGATCTCATTACTAAACTAACAAATCCAAAATATGAGCTGTTGTTGACGTGCTTCGATAGAAAATATTTGAATTTTAAGGTATTTAAGTCTATTTAAGATCCTCACAATTCAAAATTTCAGTACAATTTATTATTGTTTTTCTTAATGATTGAATAGAGCTTGTCGAGTTTTATTAGAAAATATGTGTTTCAAATTAGAAAAAAAATTTACGAAACTGGAAAAGTTGTATCTAGCGATCAGGAAAAAATAATGATCAATTGTACTGAAACTTTGAATTATGAGCACTTTGAATAACTATGAATACCTTAAAATTCGGATATCTCCATCAGGATACGCCAATAACAGCTCATACTTTAGATTTATTAGTTTGGAGATGAGATCTTTAATTTGACTCGATTATATATAATCTTAGTAACTTACAAGACAAAAAAAGCTCCATTGCCAGAGAAAGATTTTGTTATCACCGGCAACAAGGAGTAAAGAAGCGTTTTTATGAATGAAAAATTTTAATTTACTATAAGAAAGACCATGGAACAGCTTTTTCATTTGATTAAAAATCTCCTGTTTTTTCTACTGGTTTTTGATAAAAAATCTCCTGGTGAACTTCTGACTTTTTTGCAAGAAACTTCTGGTTTTTGAAATTTCGATTTGGCAGCTCTGATTCTAATCAAGGAATTATTCTAAATAGGATAAACTAGTTTAGAAAATAAAATCTGGAATATTCCGACCAAGAGGTTTTCCCCCAATCTTGGAAAGTTTATTTTCTTCAGCGGTCAACTTTAACAAAAATTTACTGGTCGACTTCTTGAATCATTGATCCCCCGTCTAATCCTGACGGCTTCGGAACATCCCTGAATAATATATATATATATACATATATATTGTCAGTAGACATGCACCCAAACTCAATAACAAAATCTGAATATTTCAAACTTACCTCATACATTATAAACTATATCAATAAATTGTCGTGTCTGAAATATACAAGGATATCTGTATTTGACAACCAAACGGAGAATGATGCATTGAATCATTTGATTTAATAAGAAATTGAAAAGAAACTGAAAAACAACCCAGAATCAAATGCAAGGATTTTGAGATTTTTGACTGTTTAATAAAAAAATGTCTGAATTAGATTCAACAATTGATTGTACTTGCAATTGCAAAGCCAAATGCGTCACAAAAAACAATGTTCATGTTAAAAAAAAATGGAAGTTGTTTTTTTGTCCGATAAAATGTCATTCAAAAATGAGGTAGTTGTACAAATATCGGTGAATATCTTGTAAATTGTTTAGTGAAATGAAAAGATATTGTTTTATTCTATTCAGATTTTTATTGTGTTAATTTATTTCTGATCGAATTCTAATTGTGCGTTGAAAAAAAAATCAATTAGATAAAGGATAATACATTTGTTGGGATTAACTTATCAGCGATAATATTTATCTACCATATGATGAATCCTATTTAACATATCCACATGTTTTATTGAGAGATTATTTTAGCAGTAAATCAAAAATCGAAACACTTAATGACCTGACATTTTTACTATTTATAGCAGTGAAACATAAGATATCTGATAGTTATTTTAAGAGTTACAAAAAAAAAAATTAGTAAACTCGATTTTATACTTCAGATAAAAATTTCACTGACAAGAAAATTCTTCATTATAAAGTCTTCAAAGTTTGTGGATTCTTTTTGAGAAAAATAATTACAAAATTATATATTATTTTAACTCATAGAAACCCATTTTTAGTAATCGTATAAAGTCCAAAAATATTTTGTTAAATTTCTACAAAAAGTAATCTTGAATTTTTTTTCATGAAGGCATCAAACTATTGTCTCTATGAAGAATTTATAAGAAGAATTTTGTTTTAAATTATTATTGATTAAAGAATTTATTTAATATATTTATACATATATATATATATTTATTATAATTATTAAAATGAGCACACAAATCACCAAGATAAATAAAGAGAATATTTCTTTTTTCTGTTTAAAAAGAAAAAAATAAAATAAATTTTTGTACGATTAATTCTCATGTTAATATTCATATGGTGGTGGTGGTTGACCACTTGAATCATTTGTTGGAGGTGTACGTGGTGCAATAACCATTTTATGCCAACCTGGTTGATACCCATCATTAGACAATTGTTGTAAAAAATCTTTATCAGCTTGTTTTAATTTCATTTCAATCATTTTTTTCCATATTAGTGTTAGAGTTACTAATATCAAACATATAATAGCCAAAAAACTTGCTAAAACAATTAATAAATATAATTATTTACATAATTAAAAAAAAACAATCAATGACTTACCAAAACCAACATAAATTAAACCAAGACCATATTGAAAAAAAAGATGACCTGTGTCATGAACAAATTGTCCTGGAGCATAAAAAGGTGTTGATACTGTATATAATATTGTAACCAAAAGAATCACTGTAAATGAAAATGTTAGAATCAATAGAATCCCAATAAAACCATAAATAGGTCGCATATAACGATTATTTGAATTATAATATATAAGTATTGATGAACCCCATGATGGAAAAACTGTTAAATTTGAAAGAAATAATGCAAATGAAACTAATTCTATAATAATATTAAGGGAATGAGGTCGATTTTCTTTTGTCCATAAATCACATTTAAGATCGGAATCATCATAATGACCATTACATATTGTCCATAAACCTATTGAACCATATTCAAGTAATCGAGAATATCTTGTTGTATTTGATATTGTTGATTTATTACCAATTTGAATTAATTCATATGTAAACCATGAATCAGAACGAAAACTTAAAAGAAGAATAAAAGCTAAAAATGTTGTTAATATACTAGCAAATGTTAATGGCCATTTTAAATGTGAATAATCATTTGCAGTACTATTCATCGCGGTCACATTGCGCCATCCCATTATATCAGTGTATAATCGATTTATATTAACTTACATGATGCTTTCATACTAAAAAAAACAATAACAAAATACAACACTTATACAATTATTTGCTTAGATTAAACAGCACCATAGAAACATATATACGAACGAATATTATCTCTCGAAGAATCAATAATCTGTTTACTACATTTCAAAAGAATCTGATTGTATATAAATACACTGGGCCAAAGTGGCGGGTAAAGAAACCAAAGGCATATAGGAATAAAAATGAAGTTGTCTAATATGTATATATATATATACATATATTAACAGAGACATATTCATCTCTACCCTTAATATATAAATACAGGTTTTTTTTTTGTTCTTCTCCATCGTCGCTTATTCCTTTCTGTCACTCGATAAATATCCAAAAAAAAACGCACGAAAGGACAGAAAGAACAAAACATAGCATTAGTTACAATTGGGTTAAGTAACATATCAGAATAAATATCGACAAGAGTCTGAAAAAAAAAGAATGTTATTTCTTTTATATTAATAGACACGTCAAACGAAACGACCCCCCACATTATTTTTCGGACAATTTATTCTTATTTAACGAGCAATCTGCAATTGCTTTTCTTTGAAATTATTCTTATGCATCAAAGACTTTATGACAAACATCATTAACAATGACTGATGGATATTTTATCTGATTTAATCATTACTATTCAATAGATGTCTATCTCTATCGATAGGATATTTTCCATAGTTTACTATTTTGGATGTTATTTCATCAGTTCAATTTATTTCACTATAGATAGTTTGTTCATGTCATTCATGATCGACTGGAAAGCGCGGCGTCTTTCTGTAACCGGAGCTACTTCTGGGGTTGGGCTGTGTGAATGACTTGCGGGCGGGAGTCCTGTTTGTCGTTGCTCTATGTTGATCGAACGTCCGCACGAAGTTCGGCATCGACATGGTGGGAGTTGAGGAATCTCTCCTTCCAGGGCGTCTAAGGAAGGTTGAACCGGCTGAGGCGCGAATATGCGAGCAAGTCAAAAACCTCATGTCAAATAGTCGTGGGATAGCGCTTGTGAATAGACAGCGACAGGCAGCCCGTCCAATATAGTTGGACCATAGTCTGTTTTTTTTCTTCTTTAAACAGTTAACTAATTAATATATTTTCTTATTTGCACTTTTTTTTATAAACCCATGAAGACAGTGAATCATTTTTTTGCGATAGAAAACAATAATTGTAATAAAAAAAAGTTTTTAAACTTTCGCTACCAGATTTGAAGACTTTAATGAAATTTTGATTCATCAGAATTTATTTTAGAATTTCTACTCGTCATAAATAAATAATTTTTCTACAACTCTTCCTATTGTTTCTACTTTAAGGCTATTCTCCGTTCGCTTTTATGGATTTTCGGAGAATAGTTCATCAGAAAGTTTTGCAGCTTTCAAGACAGATAAATCTTGATGAGTTGAACAAAATTATTCAAAGACTCAAAATTCACAGAAACTGTCTTCTGTGAAATATTGAGACCAAAATTACCCTACTTTTTGCTCCTTTTATCGTCTTTCCTTTGAATAAAAAAGCTAAAATACCGGACATACTTTCAATAAAAAACACTTGTTTTTTTCACAGGGGTAAATTTAATAAACGCTGCCAAAAATCATCAGAGCAATATTTGTTAACAAAAAAAGTACCCACGCGATATCGTATCTAGTATAGGTTAAAAAAAAAAGTTTCAGTTCGATATCTCTTACCATACTGGTGAAATGGAGGCGAAACTGCAATTTTTTTTCTTGAAAACAACAAGAGCCAAAAAAATAGGGTTTCGATTTTCTCTAAAACACTGATTGTTTTTTCCTTTCTATAGAAGTTTTTACAAATTTTCGACTACTGCATTTTTGATGACGTTTTTTTTTTTATATTTGGAAAGTATTTTCTTTTTATATTGGCAACATGCTTGTAGTCAGAGAAAAACAGCATAGCAATTAAACATGATCTCCTGTTTTCATGCTTATTGTGAACAGAGAGAGAACAAGAGGTAAAAAACTGTCGAACAAATTAAAGACACACAGTATCATTTTCAGCTGAGTCATATGAATTATATCTCGAACTAAAACGAACGGTGTCTCAATATGCAGCTCCAATCTAATATTAGGCTAAAAATCAGTTAAATACAAGCAGATTAAACACAAAGACTAAGTATTTTGAAAAACATCGAATAAAAAATTCAGTTCAAGATGTTGAGTCTCGAAAACTATGTTTTTTTCGAAGTCAAAACATTGTGAAAAGAAATTTATTTTTGCAAATCGATAGAGGACATTTCAAAGAATATGTATCAATATAAAACACACAATTGAAAAAATTTTGATGTTCACGTTCGGAAAATTTCAGTGGGAGAGGATCTGTTAACACGAAATACTGTATATGAGGGTACCCATGCCATCAAAATCGACTCACTTTTGACAATTAATCGTGATTGATCAGAAAATTTTCAGATATTCTGATAAATGCCGATTAATCGGTGATTTTACAACAAGCTTCAACAGTAAGTTTTTTTTTTTTTTATAAAAGTTTGTTTTTTTTTCGTTTATTTAGATTAATCTCAACATCAACATGAATAGTAGATATTTTTCTTTTGTTATAAGCTGTATTATACTGGATCTGATTGCTGCTCAGTAAAAACACAAAAAAGAAAAAGTACATCATATAGAATCAATAGAAGAGAGCGAATACATGAAAAATAGTAAAAGATCATACACAAGATAGTTCCAGTCACAAATGTAGAAAGCAAATAAAGAGTGATAAAATAATCGAAAACGAAACTAAAGTCTAAACATGAGGAGAGACGATACACAATAATTAAAGATACGACTGTGTTGTAGAAAGAAGGAAAGAGAAGTGATAACAAAGGAAGGATAACGTTCAATGTATAAACAGTCTCTGAGAATGAAAAGAAGTGAAACAAACAGTGCTGTGTGTCAATCACACAATGAGTGCCGATAATAGATAAAAGATGTTATATATAAAATGAACAGGAAATGTTACGCATCTTATTTTACCATGTATTTTATTAGCTGTTTCTCGTTTGATAACCTCATTTTTATCTCGATGTATGGAACCAGCTCGTGAATCATGATTATTTCTTATTGGTTATTACATTTCATATATTCCACTTTTACTAATTTCCGTCGTGTCTATTTTACCTTCAGAAAAATACAAAAACGAATGTCTCACTGTCACTAGATAAAAACCTTTAACTTCGAAATAACAATGTTCTACTCATAATGTTGAATTCAATAAGACACGATCAATCCATGAATAAAGAAAGAATTACACGATGAAAAATACAACAACTACAAAACTTGCAAGATAAAAGTTCAAAAATATGTGTTGATTTCCCCTGTTTGATTCTTCTATTGTTTTTTCAAAATAAAATCGATTATTCTTATCATACATATGTTGAATATTAATTAATCGCTGTTGATGTGTGTGATAATAAACATTCATCCAATTCGGTACATCTCTATCAATGTAATTAACATATGAATATTTTGTTGAATCATTGTAGACAGCCAAATATACTTGATTTAACCAATTCATTTATTGTTGTTCATGTTGCTCATCATTAGGATAAACTGTGAACTGAATATCAAATTTAAAATGTCTATGTGGAAATGCTGTTTCATCAGCTGGAATTGTACTTAAATATCCATCCCAAGAATTAAATCCCATATTAATTTGACCATCGCCTGATGCTAATCGATCGATAAATTTATCAAGACTATGACTACTTATTGGTCCATCATAAAATAAATGTTTGGCTTTAAAATGATATGTTGGATATGTAAACCATCAAGTAACAACTGTTGCTTATCGCCACTATCATCATCAATTCCTGATGATTTATAAACAAAAGTTAACCAATCTTGTTCATACAAATCAGTTCTATTTGGAGTTGGTAACGTTGTCAACAGTAACGATATAGTTTTATTAAATTCGTCAAATTCAATACCGAAATAAAGTATTGAAATTTCTACATGAGTCTTCGACACACCCATTGCTAAAACTAAATTATTACTAAAATTCGATATTTTGTCATCAAATAACAATGATTGATATCGTTGCATTACTAATTTTGTTGCAATCGGATACCATATAGATGAAAAACGCCTAGCGAGTGGCGGAGCTTTAACTAATCGAATTTTAAATTCTGTGACAATAACAAACAAACCTCCACCAGAACCACGTAATGCCCAATATAATTCGGGTTCATGAGTTTTATTTTTGTTATTAATTCACCTATAAGAAATATTTGATGTACATTTGTCAATGACAATTAACAAATCTACACTTATAGGTACTCAAAGTACCGTTTTTCTGAGAAGTCAGAAAACTGTCGCTTTAATCCTCAAGAATAGGAATCTAAGATAAGATATCTGATTTTTAAACGTTGAAAAATCTTTTTATATAAAGCCAACGTAATATTCAAGATCCATACGAAAATCTGCAACGAATGATATGCATTCTGTGTTTCGAAAAAAACGTTTCTATTCAAGAAAGACAATGTGAGTAAAATATATTTACCTTGAGCATTAACAGCTTTCATTTCCAAAATATTATCGGATAATAATCCATGTAATCGACCAAGAAAACCTAGACCACCACCAAGTGCATGACCAGCAAGTCCCATCCATGCACAACTGCCAGCATTAATTGTATAATTATATTGATATGTTGTATAATAGATTGGACCAATTCTTGCACCAGCTCCAAATGTACCAGTTCCATCATATTGATTAATACGAATGTAATTAATTGCTTCCATGTTAATAACAATATTGTTGTACATTGAACCTAAACTATAGCCTTCATAACTATGACCTCCACTTCTTGCATTGACAATGTAATTTAATTTCGTTGCACATTTTACGACGTTTTGTATATCGTTACTGTCCGTTGCATAAACAATAACAGCAGGAAAATGAGAAATTCGACCTCCACGAACACTCGACAGTCCATTAACATTGAAATGATCACATTGATATTGAGAACTATTTTGATTTGCTAAAGTGCTACATGGATAAATAGTACGTATTGATAATGGCAATGCCGATGAAAGACAAGTTTGTAAATCGTCATTATTAGTTCTTGCCAATTTAGAATTAGCACGATAATTTGCTGTAGTAAAGGTCATTTGAAAAACATACACCAACAAAATGAAGGACCAATTCGTCGCTAATTTAACCATTATAGTCTAGAGAAGTGAATCGCTCCCAAGTTACTTATTTTTGTCACACAAAATTAGAACATGTATAGCTCATAAACTCGACTGTCAATGATAATGTATGTAGAGCCCGCACGAGAGTCCCAAAATTGAGGGGGAGGAGATGTATAAGAAAGTGTCTCACAAGAGTAGTGAAAATTCAAAAAATCTTGCTGATTTTACTGAAGAATGGCAACTAATTTTCAATTGTTAGTGAGTGGAGAGGATGTACACTCCTCCACGCCCCCATTTTCACGGCTCTTAAATGACGTTAGTAATCGCCATCTATTTATCAAATATAATAGCCGAGTCTTTAACTTATATTCTTTTCGCCGAACTTTCATTAAAATATCTCCTAGGAGTAATTCATACTAGTAACGAAAGACCCTGAACATCCACAGTCACTGTATTCCCTTTTTCTGTGTCAATTCTTGTTATACATAGATGTTTTCCTGTCATTATCACGACTCCTTGACTATGATTTGTACCTTTCCGATAACGAGGTGTTGTTTATAAGCCTCTTTTATACCATGCAGGAATTAGAAAATGATGAATTTTATTTGATTTCTTATTAAACGACTTTTACCTTGAAGTGCAAGACAAATACACGGTTACTATTTTACAGAAGAAAATGAACAAGAAACAAAAAAGTATTAACAATAATGAATTAAAAAGGTAAAATAATTCTAGTAAAATAGGCTTCAGTATCTGAAGTATTTGACTATATTACTTCACCTTTATGGCACATAATAAATCATCAGATTAATAGTTAGTTTTTTTTTCTTTCATTCAGTGTAGAAAAGATGGAAGTTTTTTGTTTCTGTTTTATTATCTTCACAACAATGTCAATGACGTCGTCTGTGATTTCGAATGTCTTCCGTATGAGATGTAGACTCTAAGATTTTATTTTCTGACCAAATTATTTATCTACTTTTGTTCTTCGACAAGAGATGATGCTGTGGTATCATGCTCCTGTCTATTTCTCATATATTTACGAACAATTTTTATTACCATAAGTGTATTTAAAGAGAGCAGAGCATAATAAAAATAAAATATAATCTTGACTATCGCAAAGCTCTTTGAGGATCGATAAAAGATCTTGTCAAATTTTCCCTTATCACAGGGTGTAGGTGTGAGGGTGAGAGTGTGAATGTGGATAATCTCATATTCACCCTCATCCACATCTTCAAGAAATATCATTCCAATCTCGATATATTGAACAGAAGTATTAACCAATAAATTAAAAGTCTGTAACCCATTACTCGTATATCGTCAATAGGACAAGTTTCATCTACCAATGAAAATCTCTTCGATAAATACAATGTTCAAAAGTATCAAAATATATCATTTAAGGTTAAGCGCAGCAGTATTCGATAAATATGAAAAAAAATCAAGCACGTTCTCATAAATTACAAAACACCAAAAAATGGCGTACTCATGCTTTTCAATTACGGCCTTTTTCCAATGAATGATTGTCGTTTGAAGTAGCTGTTTCTTCTTGTATTGATTGAATAGTAGAATGAGTTTCAATGCGAGATGTTGATGATACTTCAGCGGATGTAGATAATTGTGGTATTGTTTCACACGGTCGATTAAGATTATGCAATAAACAGTCCTTCTCAGACGCTGCAGAGCATAGATTATCCGATATTTTTTTTTTGTCTCCTGATCCAAAATATCAAGCAAAGGACGACATCTCACAACTTATGAATCTGAAAAAAACATACTAGTTTAGTCTTGTGAACACTTCATATTGACTCATCGATCTATTCGTCGGAATTACACAACGTTAGAAGCACAGAAGAAAAAGACAAGATAGAAAAAAATCAAACTGTCTAAGCTGTAGGTTACAAGATTTTCTCTCCGTCTTATCGCGTTGTATTTTTCATACGATTAACGTAAACAATCCTAGCGCTACCTGTTACGTCCTCTTCTCTTTCCTGACAAAAGAAAATGTATCAAAAAATCTCTCTTTTGTATTCTGTTCTCTTTTTCTCGTTGACTCAGAATTCGTCGTGGATACTCTCTTTTGCCATATTGGCTTCCTGCCAAGTCCAACATTGTCCTCATCATTAACAACTACAAAATATGATCTCTAATTCTTGGTATCGCGGAATGAGATCACTGAACACGATATTAATCGTCCCAACCATTGAACAGCAGACTAGAGTATCAACGGGTTCATGTCATACAAAATCGTCGATTTTTTTCTCATCAGTAGAAGATAACTACTTTAGTTAAGAATCATCCCTGCCTATCTACCCTACCTACCTATCTATGCTACCTACATATCTATCTATCTACCCTACTTATACCTACCGGTAATCTGAACTTTGGTGGAAAGTAAAAGTGTCGAAAGGAATAATGTGGAAAAAAATAAAAGATACAAATGTCGAACTATAAAAATATCGCAAGTAAAAATATTGGAGGACAAAAAATATCAAAACACATTTAGATTATTTTACTGGGTATATAAAATAATTAACAGTTTAATGTAAATGAATTTTATTATTAAATAAGAAATTGATGAAAGACAAGCAAAAAATTCTCGATAAGTCAATTGAAAAAGTTAACTAAAATTTTTGACGCATCATTTCTTTTTCGCCACGATGAAAGACAGACCAGTAAGAAGATCAGATGCACTTAGTAAATAATTATTATATCGATGATACAAAGCATCTATTCGATTTTGTAATGCTGCAGTGCGTTTATTTTTTTATTTAATGCGCCAGAAGACCATTGAAGACGTATATTTTGCACCCATTTTTCTTCTACTGTCATAAAGTTAGTAAGTTGCCAAATATTTGAATGGTTTCTTTGCAAACAACTATTTATTCGATTATGACAGCCTTAAATTATAAAAAGAAAAAAATGTCATTTGGTTGGTACATTATATTTACCAACCTTCACAAGTGTTATTGGTGCGACTATCAAATCCAAACAGATTCCACAGTTCAATATTTGATATCCAGTTCGTTTCAAAGTATTGTAGTAATTTCTAAAATCTGCGATCGTGGTAAACATTGAGCAGCACTTCTTACATCTTCAAAACTGCTTGCCACCTTGTCAAATAGCATTAATCCCAATGCCACCATCTTATGACATAAAAGACGAAAATTTTCATCAGATAAAGAATGTTATTGTAGCTCCAAACCCTGTAATTGTCTATAGATTGCCTGAGAAAAATGAAAAGGATAACATTTATGTCTAGATGATGGAAACTGAAAATAAACAAATTGATAAAAAAGTAAGTTTTCTTAATTGAAACACGATATACAAACTTCTGTTTTCACTGCCGAAATTAAGTCTGGTTCGAAATCAGACAGCAAATGAGAAATTTTGGATTACTTTTTTCATTGAAGACTTTGAGAAATCCGTTAATACTAAGTAAGTCATGATAACTGTCGTGTACAATTTATTATTGCCTGTATGTTGCATTCTGTGCTCTATTCCAGCAAACAACGCCAATGTCAAAAGTATTTTTTTTCGAAAATGAGACATTTATTCAATTCATTTTTGCAATTGAATGTCAGTATATTCAATAAGCGTAGAAACATAAATTCGTTGAAATACTTCATTATCGCGCAAACATCTGTTGTCTGAAAAAGACTTACCAATCCAAAAACCAGTCAAACAGTAAATGTAACTACTTTCAAAAAAATGATGTGCTTAATAAAATATCCATCTTTTTTGTGCATTATTTATTATATTTTTGAACTTTGAAGATAATGAAGTACCGTGAAAAGAAGCAACAAGTTATTGAAACTCATAGAAATACGAAAAGTCCACAAAAAGAGAGCTTTCTGCATTGTTTTCATTTTTTACTGTCCATGAAATAAAAATTTTAAAAATTTCAGGACTTTTATAAATTTTATATCAAAAACACGAAAGAAATGACATTTCGGATAATAAAATTCCATGTCACCTCTTTGTTAACAACTGTGTCGCAGTTGCGTGTCAGTACGACGCATCGATCGTAATGAAAAATGCTGGAATGACTACGATTACTGCAACGCAGATAAACGAAAGTGTACCGCATTACTCGCATCGAACGATCCAATGTATCTGATACCAACGAATCATAAACAGCTCTATCTTACTTGTAATTGGTCACACTCTAGCGTCAAAACTTAGTCACAGAGTGACTGCATAAAAGGAAGTCTTCGTGAGAATGTGGTTCATATTTCCTTCTGCTACAACGGATAGAATATACAGTCTGAATGCATTTTTTTGGAATCAAAACAGAGGCTAGAAGGTTGTCGAGGGTCACGAATTCCAATTTGAGATCAGATTTTCATTTTATTAATATTTTTATTATGAATTATTGATAATTTTATCATGAATTATGAATAATTCATAATAAAAATATTAAAATAAAAACCTGACGTCAGATTCAGATTCCTCACTTATAAATATTCCTTAGTCAAGTTTTATTGGAAATATTAAAGATTAAGAATAATTATTAACAAAAATATTAATCAAATATAAATCTTATTTCATGTCATCTCTTTTCTAACAGCTGCGATCACAGTTACTCCGTAACTACGTTGCAGTTTAATCGTAATTGAACACATGGGATGGACATAAAAATTAATGTATTTCAATTTCATTTATTAAAATCAACATTTCAATCAAGAAAATGTAATGAAAATCATTTTTTATGAAAATCATGATATTAAATTGATGAAAATGTTTATTATAATCAATGAATTTTCAGTACATCAATTTTTATATCCATTTCATCATTTTAGTGCATTTTTTTTAAAGTTCCTGATTGGTTTTGTTTTCACTTTTCTAACTTGAGGAGATGACAGTCTTGATCGTAATAGGAATTCTGAAAGCATTACGAGAACAAGAATGCAGAAACGAGAATCGATAAAAGTTGTTTCTACAGGACACTAGCAAACACTATTCATATGGTCGTACAGCAAGAAAACAACCAATCACTTAATGATGTAAAATCTCATGTAAAAATGTTTGTTTAGGATCATTCAATGAATTTTCAAGATAGGCTCAAGTAAAATGAATGTTGGCTAAACATTTAAAATACATACTACTTTTCAATAGATATCTTCTATATGAAAGCATATTATCAAACAATTTTTTTAAGCAATTATTCATTCACTTCAACGCGAGTATTAACAGTAAATTGTATTATGACAATAGATAAGTAGTATCAATCAATTTACTTGTTTTTTTTTGTGTGTATACTAATGTATATTTTTACGTAATTCCAAATGATGTCGTCAGATTTTTTTTGACACAAAACAAGACAGTTCGGTTTTATAATCAATATTTTTTGAAATCTACTCAGTTTCGATAAATATTACACATGTTTTTCGTAAACATAATTATCTAATGATTGAGAATACATCATTGTAATTTCATGACATTTATGCAAAATTACGAATCATCGAAGCTATTGACTATTATTCAGGTCATTTAAGTGGATGTAATTTCTTTACAGAATATAAGTATTATGATCGTATGCTGTAATGAATTCAATACAGGTAACGCAGAAACTAAAAAAAACACATATATAAATACGTTCCATGCAGATTTCACTTTTCAATAATATTTTCGTTTATCGAGGTGTCCTACTCAATCATTTGAAGTAGACATGTTCGACGCAACGATTAAGAATGCAACAAATATTTTTTCAAGAAAACCTGAAGTTTTGAAACAACTTCCAACAGTTCAACGACCTGGTTCGATTATTAAAGAATTTTCTTTAAATACCTCAACACATGGTTTACCTGGTATTGCACGTAGTCAAAGTATACCAAATCGTATATTTTGGTCTGTTTCAACACTTATATTTACCGGTGTAATGATTTATTTTATTGTTCAAGCTATTCATGCATATTTCGAATATCCTACACAAACATCTGTATCGACTATGTTTGAATGGCCTCAAGCTTTTCCAGCAGTGACTATTTGTAATTATTCTCCAATACAATATAATAAATTTATTGGTCCTTTTTTAAACTATACAAATTCATTGAATTTAACAAATACAACAGATACAACTCAGTTTACTTACACACAATCTTTATATGTTGCTGATTTTATAAATTATAAACTTAATCATGAAGATTCTTTGAAAGAGTTTTTTTATCCACTTGAGACAATGATGATTAGCTGTGAATACAATGGAATAACATGTTCAGTGGCTAATTTTACTTGGTTTTTAACACCATCATATGGTACTTGTTATACATTCAATGCGAAATTAAAAAATGCCGTCAATGGTGGTATACGATATAACGCTGATAATGGAAGAATGGGTATATTTAAATTACAACTCTATGCACATCGGCATCAATATGTACCCTACTTATCAAATGGTAAGCACAATATTATGATTTTCGAATAATACGCTTTATTTTTAAAATTTCTTTTATATATTTTATATACAGCTACTGGTATGGTAGCATTAGTTCATGACAATGCACAAGTCCCTGATGTGGAAATGTCAGTACTTTATCTCTCACCTGGACGACATCACAGATTGAGCTTTGCAAAAAAAATTAATACTTTTTTGTCGGCACCTTACACAACATGCAATGATAAAGTTACTCTTGGACTACAAGCTATGTTTGATGAATATCACGGCCCTGATTATGGATATTCACGAAATCAATGCTTTTTTGCCTGCATACAAGCATATACGTAAGTATATCAAATTTATTGAATATTGGTCTTTTAAATAATTTATCCATTTCAGTTATCAAACCTGTGAGTGTGGAAATCCTTTTCTTTGGGCTATTCGTTCCGTTGCACTTCTAGGTGCTGATAAAACAACTAATATATCATTTTGTAATATAACAAATCCATGTTACAATGAAGCAAGAACAAATTTTATGAATATAAAATCTATTTGGAGTACTAATTGTCCTGATTGTATGCCAGAATGTTCTTATACTGATTTCATTATTGAATCAACATCACTTCTGGCACCACCTGAGTTTCTATTGGATAGTATAAAAAAGTTTGTTGAATCATCAAATATTTCTGTATCTGCAAACTGGTCAACATCAATGGCTTCAGAAATTCAATCTAATTATGTTGCTTTGGAAGTTGTTCCTGGCACGACACGAACCAATGTCTATACTGAACAAGCAACAATTAGTCCAGTTGATGTTCTTTCTAATGTTGGCGGACAAACAGGTCTTTGGATTGGTATTAGTTTTCTATCGTTGATGGAAATTGCTGAAATGATCTATCGACTTATACGTTATCAATGTCATAATCTTCGAAAAATTATACAAAATAGATTCAGAATACCCGAAACTGATAATTTCTGAATTAAGGATAATAATAATAAATTGGAATAAATTCATCTAACTATGAAATAATTTTTTTAAATGTCCGTAAGACGAATACAATTGTTTAAAAAAAACCGATTCTCCTTCTCTGTTTTATCAATTTTTTTTATTCAAAAATACATAAAATCTTCTGGAATTTTACGCATTGAAAGTACGTTAATCAACTTCGTTTATGTTAAAGATCATCATCGTGTTTATAGACGTCGATCTTTCTAATTTGTAAAAGCAAATATTTGAGTAATCTCTAGTAAGTATACATATGCTATGTCTACTCACTCAGTAATAAATTATATAGGTAAATACAAATAGAATTTTTATTAAGTGTTTATCAAGTTTCATAAGTACTACTGCGTTAATACACTACTCCATTAAATTAAGCAAGAAATATCGTATAATTCAATCAAAAATATAATAATCACTTTTCTAATAGAGTTTGAATGATATATACTCAATGATTATAACCTTGTTTGTTATTACAAGGTGTGTTTTTTTCTAAACCATGAATATATTACTAACAATGGAGGTGTTTGTGTTGTAAGTTGAATCAATTAGACATATTAAGGTCAAATGAAAGCTCTCACCGCCAAAATAACAAGGTTAAAATATTAGCTCCCCTTGGCTTGCTTATAGAGAGATATTTAAAGTTCAAGGTATATGAAATTTAGACATAAAAATGAATCAGAGAAGGTTTCTTCTACTATTGAAAGAATAAAATATAGTGTTGTTCGGGCCAATTATGGGGTTTGTAGGGATGCTCTATCATATGGCCCGAACAACACCATGTTTTGTCCTTATAATAGTGGAGTGAATTTTTCCTGTAGCTCACGGAACCAGCATTTTCTATGAGCCACTAGCAAAATTTAATTCTACTATTATAAGGGCAAAACTTGGTGTTATTCGGGCCATATGATAGAGCATCCCTACAAACCCCATAATTGGCCCGAACAACACTATATTTTATTCTTTCAATAGTAGAAAAAACCTTCTCTGATTCATTTTTATGTCTAAATTTCATATACCTTGAACTTTAAATATCTCCCTATAGGCAAGCCAAGGGGAGCTAATATTTTAACCTTGTTACTTTGGCGATGAGAGCTTTCATTTGACCTTAATATATCTAATCGATTTAACCTACAACACAAACACCTCCATTGTAAGAAACTCGATTGTTTTGTGAATCTAATATATATGTATAGTTTCGAAGAAAATAGTGAGCGTAAGTCGAAGGTTTGTGGACCATAGCAACCAAATACAATGGGCGTCAGACTTATTTTTTCAAATTCTTTAGCAATAGAAAAGGGCAATGAACGACATGATTTTGACTGTTCTAGAGCACTTCAAAGCTTTCGTTGAAGTTTGAATGGCTGGAACGTGCTTGTTAATAAACAAGTTATAACTTTCAATACCAATGTTTCTGAGCTTATTGAGATACATACTAGTGCGTTGAGATCTGCTGAAGATATAATGGATATCTATAATAGGCTTATTTGCCAGTTAAATCAATGGTTAGAATAATAACTAAGTTAAATAAAGAGAAATGGAATACGAAAATGAATAAACAACGAATGTATAGCAATAAGACAAACAGTACAAAAAAAGTTCCGTACGAAATGCAGAAATAAATGAGACAGATCGTTTCTCTGACAATCAATTATTCGTGGAAAATAATTATATTCTGCTAGAAATTTTTTACTTTATATATTTTGTATTAGTATAATAAGGCTAAAAAGCAGATGTGAATTCCATATTTCAGAGGTTATTCTGACCAGTTTTTTTTTTTTGAGAAGAAAAATCTTTTTTTTATTTGCTCTAGAAAAAGAGAAACTCAAGGTATTTTATTAGTATAAAAAAGACTAAAAATGATTTTTTTTTTCACCATTTATTCTAATATGCTCGTATTTGTATAGGGAAGTTATTGAGCATAATCGAAGATTTCTTTATCAACACGTAACGATCAATGTGATTCGCTTCAATCGTTTATAATTATTAATATAAATTAATAGCTTCATTTGTTCTTATACCAATAATAAATTTACCCCATTGAATAATATTCCAAGGTTGATGAGCATATTTATCAGCTTTCAAAAGTTTTCCAGTACTAGAAATATGATAAAGTCGACGACTTAAAGCATCTACAACCATCCATTGTTCACCATGAAGTAAACAACAACGAAATCCTTGTCCAACATCGACTGACCAAAGACGTTGAAGATTTATTGAAGATTTAAGATCAAGACGTGTTATATCATTTTCTGTATTATAAATAACCATTGCAAGTGTTTTATTATTTGCTTTAAGATCAAAAATATATTCACATTGTTCACATGTTTCGGGTGACTTTCGTTCTTTAACATTTTTAGTTGATGGTGGAAGTTTATATTCAAAGATAGATGGACCTAATCCTTGTGTTAATAAGAATAAAGCAGAATCAGAACAAGTTACACGACTTAATTCACCATTCGATGAAATTGGACATTTTGCCATTGTCATTGTATTTTGATCAAGTGTAAATGCTTCTTCATTTGTCACTATTATAAATCGACTTAATGTTGATGACCAACACATATCCCAAATATTATCATGAGTCCATGGTGTTTGCTTAATAATTGAAAAATGTCGATCAAGTAAAGAAATATTTGGTGGTTGATGTACTAATAAATATTTTTCATTATTAGCTAAAGCTGGAAATTCATCAAATGGTAATTTCATTGTTCGACAAGGTGTAGGTAAAGGAAAAAGATCTTGAATAATAAGACTATCATCAATAACAAGTGGATGTATAGTAAATCGAAGACTTTGAAATTCACTGAATTTTTGTTCAATTAAACGAATATCTTGTGTAAGTAGATCAACATCTTGTTGAACGGCATCATGTTTTCGAATTAATTTTTCCATTACATGTCGAACACGTCCAACTTCTTTTTCTAATTTTGCACGTCTATCATCAACTAAATCTCGACGTTTTGATTCATAATATTGTTCAACTGTTCGATGAGCTTCAACACGCCATTTTTCTAATGCTACAAGATAGGATGGTTCAATAGATGTAAATTTATTTAATCGTTTAGCCAATCCATTTATTTTATCGGATAATGGTGGTATTTTATTATTAATTCGACCAAAATGTTGTGTTAAATGTTCAAAACAATAACATTTTTCACAACATATACATACAGTACGTGATGGACTTTTACATCCGTCGATAGTACATGGTCTGCTTGACGATGCCATTTGTTACCACAAACAAGACAGATGTGAGCCGTTCGAACAGAAGAATGTATGAAAAAATCGATTGTTTGCATATGACATACATTTCGTAAAATTTTCTTTAAATGGTATTAACGAATAGTCAGAAGAAAATATGAAGAGAATCGTCAGTATGTAAGAAAAAAAAACAAAGTATGTTTTAATTGCTTGGGGTACAAAACAAGTTATTGTGAAACCTTTTTTTTTCTTTTCTTTCAAATTGGGAATCAATACAAACCTTCAATGGAATGTGCGCATTGATTGTTACTCAATTCTCAAGGTTTAAGACAACGTGTTGATGATAATTTTCATATCAATTGACCCATTCATTTGTTTATCTACAGACGAAGAATAACGATAAATTTAAGTTTTGAAATTTTAAATAAAGTTGTTTGTTTTCAATTTTTGTGACTATTGTATAGTCTGAAGTACTATCTATCTCCGGAGTACATTTTTGGAATCCAAGAATTTTCAAAAATCAAATTAGCGAAAACTCAGCATTGTTTCGTATTTTTCTCAAACCAACTTTTTCATCAGAAAAAGTGCAAAAATGCCTCTACTTCTTCGGCCTAGGATATTCTATCGATGTGAAACTTTTATTCAACAAACCATACGTTTTTGTAGAGCACCTTCGATGTTTTAGTAGGATAAAGAAACAAAAAGATACTCATTCCAAATGGTGCTTAGTACGTATAAAAAAATTTTTCAGCTTGATCGAACATGACATTTCGAAGAAACGGAAGCGAAAATCATCGAAGACAGCATCTACGAACTTTGAGTCTACGACAATTTTTGCTCTACTCGTTATTAAATGCAGTCAAATGTAAATAACACAATTACAATAATTTACAGTCAATTCAATTTTTTTTTCACAATGAATATTTTGTATAATATTCTTTTGAGCTAAGACAACTTTTATAGCAAATATAGTTCTTGATCATCATCAATCATTCAAACTCTATACATAATGCCACTTGGAATCTTGTAAACTGCAACGATTATAAACTTAGTTTGTATATCTATATACTATTTTTAAGAGTGCTGAAGGTTGTATTCACTCATACCCATAGTTAATTTGTATTGATTGAAGGACATTCGAGTTTTGATTATTCCTGATTTAGATTCTCACCGGTTTTTTCTGTATGTTTTTGTGAAAAGAAAGGAAGCTATATGAATATGAAATTCTCACTAATTCTACTCGTCTTAATAGACAAGAAAACTGAAAGATCAAGATTATAAGTCGAAAATGAGAAATATTCAATCATTTTTATTGTAATCATAGTATATATTTGACAAAAAAATTAAACTTATGTCTGAATAGCTATTTTTTCCATTTCTTAGACGAGTAAAAAAAACAATTACTATTATTTAGTATGAAATTACAAAATAATAATGATTTACATGAACTACTATATATTTGTGATGATTATTTAACCTTTTTCTATGGTTAGTCAAAATGAGATACTAATTTTGTAAATGTAGTACAAGCAAACAAGAAACAGCATAGCCACTAGAAAATTAACAAAATATATCTATTGAAAGATAGGACAATACTGGTTCGGAAATCGCCTTCATGTTGTACCGCACAAACAAAGATCACGATGAACAAGCAAAAGCTGTATTCACTTTCAATGAGCCAGAGCTTGGTGAACAAGTTAACATGAATCTAATAGAAGCAGCACGTATCTGGAACCGGTACGTTGAATCTCTTCGAACTCAAGGAATTCGACTTGATTCGTCGGCTATTATTTTGACTAATCAAGATTTACAATGGTTGCAACCATTTTTTGATGAACTGAACAAGATAGGTGGACACGTTAATTTTTTTTGCTCTATACGATCTAGTATGCTCGTAGTGAGAGCAAAAATTTATTAAGTGGATTACTAATATTCTTCAAAGATTTTTGACAATAAATATAATGTATGGATTACAGACTTCGCCTCCATATCGTGAAATCTGATATTAACAGGTCTCTCAAATAGCAGTCAATGAATTTTTATGAGAGAGTTTAGCTTAACTTCGTTCATTAAGATGAACAGCATGCAACTCCTGATAAGGTTCACAAGACAAATTTAATGCTACACACAGTTCAACTGAACGTTTGATTGGATTTAATAGGTAAACATCCGATTTGAATCAAAAATATGTTTACGACAAAAAAAAAATAACTAAGAAATAATTTTAAAAATGAGTAAACAGTCAAATATATACACTTTTAATGTTTGGAACGATAATCAAAAAAAAAAAAAATAAATAAATAATAAAATACAATATCTACTGACAATCATGACATACAACGGCTTGAATAAAAAATAAAGATAAAATGATAATCGATATTAATTCTCATTAGTTCATTATATTACAAATTATATCTTATAAATTCATTCGAGCTATTTTTCTATGCATTCAATACGTTCAGAAATTGTATTAAAAATTTGATCGAATATTCTTGTTTGTTTACCATAATTTTTACCACTTTTTCCATGTCGATGATGTAAATCATGATCTTCAATAGTAATTTCCATTTTAAATGGTCGAAGTACTTCACCAACAACTGGATGAATCCAATAAGCACGTGCACCACAATGACCCACACCTTCAACATACAAAAGGATACATTGAGTTATCCACAATTCATGTGCTGATAATGGCATAACTAATGATGCCCCTAATGGAATGAAAATAATTTCAATAATATCTTGTAAATCATCAGCAAGAATTGCTTGAATTGGTGTTGGATGTTTTGTAGAATGATGTTTACGATGAATTTTCCAAAGAAAAGGAAATGTATGAACTGAACGATGATAAGAATAAAAGAAAAAATCTAATACTATAAACCAAAGACCAATTTTAATTGGAAAACTCCATGAAATCGTATGACCAAGTGATGGAGGAGTATAACGATTATATCCACCGAGAATTAAACCACCAGCAGTACGTATCATTATATAAATAAAAACACTTAGGATTAATCGAGATACATCTTTATCATCAACATAATCACGTGGTCTGTTATGTTCATCAAAAGTACCATATAAATTCATATAATTTGTAAGACGTTTAATTGAGTTAATAGTAAAAATAATTAAAGCTGCAGTATAAAAAATAAATGCTACAATTGGATGCCAAGTATGAAAGAAATTATTTTCAGGTATAATATAATACCAACATGCTTGAATTATTAATGGTGGTGCAATCATCATAGTTAACCAGATACGTTCACGCCAAACATTAAGATTTGGTGGTGGATTTGGATTTTGTGGTTGTACAGTGTAACATTTATCATTGGCAAGATCAAGTGTAGCAACACGCTCCCAAAAATTTCGTTCATGATACGGCTTTTTTACCCAATTAGGTGTTGCACGAAGTTGATAAGTAACAGGTGATGAAGGTAAACGTTGAGAATTTGCATCAGCTTCAGAGTCTTGTGATTTTTCATAAATTGTTTTAGTAGTAAATATCGATGTCATATTTATTTGAAGAATATATTTTAAGTATTACAAGTAGTATATATTTGACTCTTGCATTGACATACAACGATTTTCCAATTCTTTTTACGACTTTCTGAAAGTATGATTCATCTATAATGTCTGTTCTCGTGCTGTTGTTCTTTGTGAATGTCGTCTAAAAGAACAGAATAAAAGAGAGTACAAAAAAACAAAGTGAGCCGTGGAAGTTTCTAGATGATTCTTATCGATTCTTGTTGCACTCAATTTTCTTCATTTACAACGAGCCAATAGGAAATGGAATGCGAACTGTAAAAGAGATTAGAATAGAAATGTTCTGCTTGAGAAATCAAATTTGTATGATGTTGACATGTATATTTAACTCTTTCTTTTCAAATAGCACCTATGAGTGCCATTTTTTTAAAGTTTCATTTTCTTACAATATAAGGCATATAGAGACTAAGTTTATACCAACTTAAGACACATCTATTATAGATTTTATATCAATAATCTGAATATAAAATTCTTTATAAAACTTTTATTTGTTACTCAGACAAATATACAGTATTATGGCGTGTGATATAGTCATGCCATAAGAGAATGTTAAAGAACTATTATGACCTATCTATACTAGCACTAAATCGATGTGATTCAAACTTTTTGTATGCATATTAGAGATCATTGTGATCACAATGCTAGACGAATTTCAGTTCCAGACCTTAAACTTTAGTCATAGAAAAGAAAGGGTTAAAATAAACCTTGATAAATTCATCGATTTATATTATTTGTACATAAAAAATTTGTTGTTGCAAAACCTTTTCCTAGTTTTGAATAAAGTTCTTCTATTCGTACTGAATTTAAAGATTTATGTTCAAATTTTGGTCTTTTTTATTGGATTAGATAAATATTGATCCCAGGCCTAGTGCAACGGATTGGTGTAGTGTTACGCATTTATTTCTAAGCAACACTTTGTATATACACAAAATCTAGGCGTTATGATTCTAATTAATTCTTACCTCAAAAATACTAATTAAGAAGAGTACTGAAAGATTTTGGATATGGTGATTAAAAAGCACATAGATGTCGCTAATTTGAAATTTTTCATGAACGCGGTTCGTTATGACACACTTATATGCAATGGCTATATTCCTAGAGATTATCCTTTCTCTCCCATATTGTATTGAAATAAATCTTGATCTTCAAGAACTCTGCATTTTTGTCGATTATTGTACATTACTCATTGATTGTATTTTGATAAGCTTTATTTTTATCAAAACTAATTAAGATAAAATATTTATAATTGAAATCGATTTTTAGCGCTTGACCCGAAGAACACTGTAATTTGTCCTCTATTATTCTTTGGCACAATTTTAAAATGTTCGAATAAAACGCAAAGACTAAAAATTAGTGAATTTCTCGTGCCTCTTAAACTGCTTTTTTTCCGTAATGAATTGAAAAACTTAGTTTTTTCGCAATAGTAGGACTCAGGCTTTCCATATTGTTAAAAGAGATGATGAATGATGAAACAAGAAAAATAGAAATACATTTTCTTTATAATGTTTTTCCGAAATCAAAGGTCTATTCACTTGTTAAAGCAAACGAATGTTTTTTCTGGTTTACATCTATGTTAATGTGGAAATCATCAAAATCAAGTTTTTTTAAATATCCATGACTAAGATTGAAATGGAAGATCATTTGTAGCGATGAAAGTCGAAATTTTCTATACCAGAAAGTTCATTTACATAGAAATAAAAGTTAGATTTTTACAAAAAAGAAAGAATAATATTATACAAACACTATATTAACCATTCTTATGCTTCTTTTCTACAATTAAGATGTAAACATTGTTATTTATTACTAGTTTTTTTTCAAATAAATATCATTACGAGATGTTGATGAAATAAAAGACTAGACAAATAGTTAAACTGCGAACACCATTATTAATTTATCTTTGACATACTATGCTATTGGCTGAACCTTTCTTAAGATGAGTTTTTAATGAAAAAAGAAGATTCATCTAACATATATGTATTTTTTTTGACATCAAACTTAACCCTTTCAATCCTGAAATTTTCTTTCGTTCTGCACAAATTTAAGGCCTTCCCCCACTCAAAAACCGATTTGAGTTCAGGTACATTCAAATGGGCTGAAATTTGGAGCATATGTTGGAACTGAAGTGAGGAGACTGTGGTAAAATTTTCAGCTCGATAATACGAGGTTTGACAAAGATATGAACCAAACAAGGGTTAAAAATTGCTCATTTTCTATCCGAGATTTCTCAGTCCAGGCTCTTCGAATATATTTAATTTTTTTTTTATTTGAAAGAGCATGTCAATATGCAGGGCATCACAGAGTCCTTTTTTTTCAAATTCTTACTTGTTTAGCGGAGAAAGGGGATCACAAGTTCAATGACTCAAAAAAAGCGCCAAAAATGGGTGTCTAGTTACATAAATGTCTATATATATAAGAAAAAACAAAGCTTAATTAAAAAAGGACTCTGTGGTGCCCTGCATCTCGACACGTTCTTTCAAAAAAAAAAATTTTTAATATATTGAAAGACACCGGACTGAGAAACCTTGGACAAAAGATCACAAAATCGCAAACTGAGAAAAAACGAAAAAACATTTTTCGTTTTTTTAAAAATAAGCATAATTTTCAAGAAGAGGTTAACGAAAATCATCAAAATTTTTAGCCAAAAGAGGGGTGTTGGATAAAAAACCATATAATTTCTAAAAGATCTGAAGACGGACTATCTTCCTATACATTTATCTCAATTTCGGAATTTGTGACGAAAATTGACTTTTTTGAGTGGGGGGAGGTCTTAAGGAAATATCGATTTCTCTCTCTCTTATGTTCTGCTTTAGATAATCAACTGCACTATGATTTCATTCGGTTTTTTTTCTGTACTATAGAATTGAATCAAGTGAACATAAACGAAGGAGGTGAGCCTTAACAATGCAAATGAGTCTCCATGCAAAATTTAGTTATTTTTGTTTTCCAACTAATCGTATTAGATGTAGAAAAGAATTTCCCATAAAAATAAAACTGTCCGACACTCAAGAAATCGTGAGTTCCAGGAGAATAGTTTTTTGAACGTTGATTATACGGTACGCGCATTAGTATAGATGGAAAAACTCAAGGATCAAATTCGTATTGTCCTTACTATAAGTGTTCCTGCACGGTTATAATGAACTTCGATTCATAAACTGATAGATTTGTTTTTGAAAATCAACAAAATTAACTTTAGATTCGTGTTCCTCGCTCAAAACTGCTTCGAATAAGTTACTTTTGAATGACTTTTCGGTCGTATCTCAACTGGTTCATATAATGCCTGCACTATATCCATATATGATAAGGATAAACGTATCATTATTTTGATCATCATTTATACATATAAGTAGCTTTCGAGTTCGGCTTTCTACCACTCGATAGTCTTTTATGAAAACTACTAAACATTATGTTCTTTAAACGCAAAAACAGTAATCATTTTAGAAGTCTCTAAACAAATATTTCTTTGGACATGATTGTGCACTTTTTAACTGTCAGTTAGTGTCTTTCAGTAAGAGAATAATGTTTTTAATATCAAAAAGAGTTGTCTCATAGTTGGAACCATCATTAAAAACTAATTCAATTAATATATATATATATTTTTCGAATATTATTGAGAAGACATCCATACACTCGCATATATCGATTGTCGATTCAATGGTATAAAAACTTTTATTAACTGTTACTGTTTATCGTATTTTTCATGTTGAGTTTTATCTATGATTTAATCGAAAATCAAATCTTGTTTTATTTTATTAGAAAATAAATTCTTGAGCATAACTTATTTCATTTGATGATAAATCATTCATTAATTTAAGATAAAGTTTAAATAAAGAACATTTAATTAATTCTTGTTTATGTCAAAATTTTTTAATTAATCCTAATGAATATCCATCAACTGTAACAACACAAGATGAATAATCGAGATTTTTCCACCATCCAATTGACATTGAACAAGGGCGAATTCGTTCTAATAATGGGTCATAGTCAAATTATTTGCTTACAGATAGAACACAAAGATTTTCTAATATAGAAGATAAATCAGTTTTTGTTTGAATAATTAAACCAGTTAATTTAACCCTTTCTTTCCGAATGACACCTATAAGTGCCATTTTTTTTTAAGTTTCATTTTCTTGCAATATAAAGCATATAGAAACTAACTTTATACCAACTTAAGGCACATCTATTATAGATTTTATATCAATAATCTGAATATAAAATTCTTTATAAAACCTTTGTATGCTACTCGGACAAATACACTGTGTTATGGTGTGTGCTATAGTCGTGCCATAAGAGAGTGCTAACGAATTATTATGACTTAACTATACTAGAACTAAACTGATATGATTCAAACTTTTTGTATGCATATTAGAGATCATTGTGATCACAATGCTAGACGAATTTCAGTTTCAGACCTTAAACTTCAGTCATAGGAAAGAAAGAGTTAAGTTATTTTTATTAGATATAAATATTCGATTATTTTTCTGTTGGAGTTTTATTTAAGATAAAAATAAAATAAAATCGTCATTGAATATCAATGATTTAATCTATAAAAATTAAAGATTAAGTTTAATAGTCTTTAAATTCATTACAAGTTTTGTTTTTTATCATTGCAAGAAAAACAAAACCAAAAGCATGGCAAATTACAATAGATGATATTCATGTATTGTTTCTGAGTAAGATCATAATTCATAATCAATATTATAGAATACTTGTTAGAAATCTTGATACATGCTAACATTCATTGAAACCAAAATCTGCTCTTATTCTATCATATCATATAAATTCATTATATCAGTAACAAAATTAAGAAAATCAGAACTCAGTTTCTAAAGTTTATTGATGCCGCTATTTTTTATTCATGAACTAACATTTCAATTCGAAGAATAATTAATACATTTCAAGGCACCCATGTAAATTTATGTAGAATAATCTTATCCTAATAACCTATATTCAAACAAGTATCCATTTCATAATGAACAGTTTCATTAAACATTAATAGCAACGTACGATAAAAAAATACAACATTCCAATAGCTCGATATATCAATTTTATTTAAAGGTAAAATATTATCAAATCTGATCTATTTTGAAAAAAGAAATCTTAATAGACTGAAATAAACGTTGAAACTTCCGAGGCATCAAAAGTTTTTTTTGTTGAATCATACAGACTTGTTTGCGTAGTAACATGATAACAAACATTGAAAATAGACTTCAATACGTCAAAGAACATTCTATTTTTATACTAAGTACGAACTTTTTCTTCAAGTGTCTCTTGCCATTTAACCTTGCCTTATCCAATGAATGATGTAAAAAACCCTCTACGTATAAACACAACTCTCTTAGATAATTATAAAAATAGAAAAAAAATTATATCGTTATCATACTATTTATTTTAAAACTTAATCTAAGAATATAAATAAAACAAATTCATTTATAATTGGTCGGGGTAAATTCTCTTTATTTTAATCAAAACATTGTCCTAATCACACACAAAGATAAATGGTCGTGAATGCGATATAATTTTTAAAAAAAAACCGTACAAATTGTGCAAAAATAGTGCGAGAACGTGTGTGATTTCAAAAAATAAAACGACACAAATAATTTAGTCGCTTTGTTATAATTCATCTTGTAGCGATAAGAACAAACAAACAATCAAAAAGAAAAAGAAATTAGCACCTTGATTATTAGAAGCAAATAAAAATCACCGGTGAGGCTAATAAGTCTAAATAAGTCTTATTAACTTTCTGTTGTTGCACCACCGCCTCCCGGTTCATACTGACGTCGAAAACAATCTCCAATAGGAAAGAAATCCCATCGACGGCTCTGATACATTTCCCAAACATAACTTTCCTATATTGACAAAAACAAAAAAATATTTATTCGTTTTTATTAAATGAAACAAACCTGTCCAGTATGTTCTGTATCAGGTTTATTTAGAAGATGTGTTAAGAAGAACATATAATTTGCAAAGTTATGTTCGGCTGTTGTATGTGTCTTAAAAGAAAAGAACAAAAATGAATTTTATTTTAATACAAGTGAGTCAAATCCTCTGTTAGGAACGTGACTTCGCAGAATTAAAATATGCATATCTCGGGATAATGAACTTTCCTATGAGTTAATTTTTATATGTTATATGTATGTTAACTTATTCTAGATGTCGTGAAGAAATCAGTGCTAGAGACCTTTATTCGGAAGAGTTACCAGTAAAAAACTAACATTGAAAAGGACATCGACTTTCACTTCATGCATTTTAATGTAAAAAATTCCGGACTGAGGCATCATTTTTAAAAACGCAATAGTATATCCTGTAGACAACTCCTTATACTACAAAATCGCTATCGAAAGTTTTTTCCTAGACGATGCAAAAAAAACTCGATTTACTTTTCGCTAGCGATCTGATGAAGTACGAATATACAAACAAAAATAATACTCCTATAACTCAATGAGAAGTTTAAAACCAATTTGAATTTTTATTTCGGCACTTGATAGGATCTCTAGAAGAGCCGATTTTCAAATGAAGTTTTTGAAGTTCGATCTTACTGAAAATTTCATCATAGATACAGTTTGTATCGTAGAGCCTACCTTGAAGTTTTCGGATTTTTTTCTCATATAGCTAGCGAAATATTTGCTAATTACTTTTTAATTAATTAACTGACTAATTAATGAATTTTAATTAATAGTCAACTGGAAGAGCTGACAGTTTTACATATGTCTATGCTAAAGGAACTTATTCAAAAAAAAAAGTCTTGTAAAGAATTAAAGTCAAATGAACGGTAGGTATATCTCGTTTTGCCCAGAACGTCCCCCATATATATTTTTATTTATTTATTACTTCAAATCCATGCGGTTCTTTATCAAAATAATCTTGGCCAATACCACAAATAAAACATTTTGACTAGAATATAAATAATAAGAATAATAATAGAATAGAATTTATTTTATTGTTTACTTCAAGTGTTTCTTTAACAGAATCAAGTTGTTCTCGAAGATCACCAAAAGCATCAATAATTAAACCTAAAATTTCATATGATTTTGTTAACAAAAAAAATATTATTGATATATTAATCCAACCTTGAATGATAGCAAGAAGTATAACGATAATAAAAAAGAAGAATGTTATATCAAAAACAATTCGATATAATTCAAGTGGATCTCCATTTGGTGATTCAAGTTCATCACCAATACCACCACCAGCTCGAATACCAGAATACAAATGAAATTTAAAGCACTAATTCAATAAATATATTATTCTTTTATAAATTATCATCATTTATTTTTACTTACAGTAAACATATCTTTACAATTTTCTTCTTTTTCTTCATCTTCTTCTTTCGTATAAAATTTACGAAAGAAATTAAATGCAATAACTGTATAGAGATAAACAAGTACAGCCATTAACATTATTGTTAGAAGTAACTAAATAAACAAAAAGGCTTTTTTTTTAATTGTTGTACTAACATAATATTTTTAAATGAAGTTTACCTGTCGACCATTATGGGTAATGGATTTTAAGATAGTACTTAGTGCTTTAACACTTATAGCAACATCAAGTAAATGAATTGCAAAGACAAAAAATGAAAAATTGCCAATAACAGAAAATATAAAGTAAAAGAAGACATAGAGAAATGACTAGAAAAAAAAAGAAAGATCGATATTATCTATTAAGTTCTTTATCAATCAAAGGAGAAATGCGAAATATTCTATATGAGAAGATCCACTAAAGAAACTATTGCAAATTTTTAGGTATGTATATATCCAGTATGATTCAGACCGGACCAAAATTGTCAGTAGACCAGCAATCAACTGGCAGTAGTTTGATACTTAAATAGTCGTCTATCCTCTGAGCACCATTCTAACGCAGTATAATGATAGTCGTCCTCTAACCGACAATCTACCGCCGGTACACTATTCGTAGTGCGAACAAACATACAACATGGAAAAAATGAAATAGAAAATGATTATTTATATTATGTAACCAATATTAAATAAGAGACTCTGTGGTCATATATTGGCGGATATGGATATATATAGAAAGAACGCTGAAAAATCAATTCACTTATAAGCATATTCAATAATCGACATAATAAATTTTTATTGACAAACCATAAGAAGATTACAAAAGAAAGAAGTAGAAAAAAAAACCGTTCAGAATAGTTCAAATTAAGCTTAATAAGAACAGTGTCGAGACAAGTTGTCAGCAAACATAAGATTGTCTCACAGATGTGGATGTTCTCTTCACTCGCAACCTACTCATAACATTCTTGGTGGTCAGAATTTCGTCAATTGACCAAAGTCCAGGGGTGTGTGTGTTGACGAAAGTCTTATTGGTGAAATTTCAGTACACCAACATTCTATGTACCTGCATGATAACCAAAATGAATTGGTTTTTTTGTGCGCTTTCTTTACGTATCAACATAATCCAATTTATAATTATACATAGTGACATACGTCGATTCTTTCGAAACTTAGGTAACTGAACGAGAGAATTCGGAGTTCGATCAACCTTCTGTTCAGAAAACTATAGCTAGTAATAGTTTTAGGGAAAATATCGAGCTAGCAAAATTCTCTTCGCATAACAATCTATACTGTAAGATAGATGAAAGATAATCTATTTTTATTGTATTATTTATATCTTATTATTATTATTATTAATATTGTCATCTTGTCGATCATATTCATTTTGAATTGATATTCGATAGATTTTATTTATGAATTATTTTGTATAACTTACATTATCCGTAAAAATGACACCCCATTTCCAAACTTGATAACGCATATCGACAGATTTAATTCTAATTAAGAACAATAAAATTATTTATAAATTTTTGTTTTTATTGTGTTTACATACTTTCCCCATAAACCAGTTTCGACTGGTTTAACAATTTCAAATTTTCCTGGTGTATCATTTTTTTCCATACCCAAAAATCGACTTAATTCATCATAATCAAATTGATCTGAATATTTATTTCGAACTTTTTTCTTAACAAATTTATCCCAATATGAATCAGGAAATGATTTTGAACTTATAACAAGTTTATGCCATTCACGTGATAAATATGATAATATCCATGAATTATTTTCACTTGGTTGATCAATTAACCAAGCACCTTCAAATTCTAATTTTCGAGCTATTTCTTTTTCTCGTTTGAATATAACCAGAGGAACCTATGAAAAAAACAAATCTTCTATATTTAAAAAAAAAAGAAATTAAATTTCTACTTTTAATTTATAATAACTAATCATCATTAGAAATGCAACGCATGAATGTAAAAATGCACTTATTTGTAATAAATAAACCATATAATAATTTTTCGGATCCATCATAATTACTTCATTTTCATCTTCATCAATACGTTCAATTGCATCCGATGGAACTGGTTCTTCAGCAGCTACAACTAATGGCAATGCCTATAATTTTCAAATAATTCTCTCATCTGTTTATTTATTTTAATATTACCTTATAGAAAAGCATTAGAAAATTAATTACAAAAGCAAGGCAAAGAGCCATAAATTTTAATTGATGATAATTTCTTGCTACTAATGCCTATTTAACAAAAACAAACAAACATTATATAAATAAAATTTAGTCTAAAGAGTTTACTAATAGAATAGAACAGTATTTACAATATTGAGCGAAAATATAAGACCAATGTATCTTTAATTTTTGTTCTACGATACCAAATATTTAACTCAAATACGATTTTGAAAATTAATTTTTAAGAGTACCGTCTGAAAGAGCACAAAATTTTGAATAAAATGAAGGATTGTCGAATTTCCTACGACTTTTCCTTAAAAAGTTATACGCATCACAAAACACAGGAAAGTGTGGTTTTTAGCAACTTATAACTTCTTAACGGAAGGTTGTAGGAAATATGGTAACCAATCATTATATTCAGGATTTTGTACTCTTTAAGATGATACTCTTAAAAGCTAATTTTCACAATCATATTTAAATTAAATGGTTGGTTGTTGCAGAAAGAAAAATCAAAAATATATTGGTCTTATATTTTCGGCCAATATTGTAATGTGAAATTTTGTAATAAAACTATCTTCATTATTGGAAATGAGAAAATGTAATGTTTTCTTTTTGGAACATTTTGTTTTATTTACCAAAGCTTTCTTTCCATAATCAGCTCTTGGTGGTGGTTCAGCTAGAATAATATCATCATCATCTGCTGTTGTTGCAGTAGGACTTAGTAGCGGAGTTTTCTGGTGATATTCAGCTTGAACATTAATCTTTAGAAAATAAATAAACAAACATTGTTTTTTTTTTGAATAACAATTAAAATTTTTGTCAATTTACTTCAAGTGCTTGTTTAGATTTTTCAATAACATTTGGTGGTATATTCATTGTTGTTGTTAATTGTGGCTGATTTGGTAAAGAAGCTGATATTGAATGTTGATGTTGCATATGTTGTGTTGATGGCGTTAAATGTACTGTGGTACTAACTGATGATGGTAATGATTGTCCTGTTGATGAATCAATATTATTCATAAGTAAAGATTTTTGATCTGTGTCAAATGTTTGCACACTATCAAAATTAAGTAAATTTATTTGATCTTCAGCTAACGACTTTCTATAATAAATATAAACAAGAAAATGAGTCAATATATTAAATAAAATTTATTACCTATGTTTTGGTGGTGGCTCAGAACTAAAATCAACACCAAATGCATTTATTGGTATTGTTTCTTCACTAGAATTAAACCCAAGTTGTGCCACACTAACTGAAGCTGAAAAAAAAAGAAAATTCAAATTAAATTTATTGAATAAATATGGACAGAATCAGCAGATACAGGATATGACTATTTTCGATTTGGCTTTGAGTCTATATAAGGGCGTTTTTTTTTGAACAATATCAGTTCCAATTAATGTAGTAAAAATATTGGCTCTTTCAGCTCACTACTTTAAACTTAATCAGCTAATTGATTAATTAATTAACTGGTTAATTAACTAGTTAAAACCTAATAGAAAAACTGATTAGTTAATTAGTAGTTGAAATGTGATTCATTAATTAGTTAATTAAAATCTAATTAATGAATAACTCTCTAAAATTACGGTGGAAGAGTCTCAGATTTTCAAAATAGACTTCTTGCTATAAACTATATATGGTGCAGTTTTCAAAAAGATTAGGTCCTAGAAAATTGCCTACCAAAACCTGGTTTTCTAGAAGTCTGCTGTTGTTCTAGAACGACACTTTTTGTTTTGCTGTCACCTCACGATCATCAAGAAGGATTTGTAATATTCAGAATTGGCTTTTGGATTTCTCATACAGTTATGAGAAGGTTTTTTTGTCTCTCTGTTTGTATTCATGTATGTTGCTAATAACGAATAAAGTCAAATTTTTGAAAAATCTAATCATGTTCAGAAAAAACTTTACATAGAAGTTTTGTTGTGTGAAAAACCCTCTTCAAAACACACTATTTAGTTTTCAAAAATACTGTTTGAACTGGTAGGATTTGTGCATAGTAACACACGCAGTGAAAATCTTTATTCCTGGTCTTTCTCGCGTCACTGACGCTAGTTTTTCAATATTAACTCGACAGAACCAATGTTTATAGAACTAAGTTTTTCAGGATACCTAAAGTAATTCAACATACATATGTTATATATAACAATTAGCTAAAAACAATTGTCCGAAATCGGATATATAAGTAACTTTATTGTGAGCAATCACAACACTAACGAATGAAATTGCTCATATTCTAACAACTTACGTAAATGATGATCACGTCGTTTTGAAGGCGGTGGTAAAGCAACTTTTTCTGATCTTATATCTTGTTGATCTTCGCCAGTCATTAAATTCCAAATACAATAAGTTAATGTTCTATAGAAATAAAAAAATAATAAATTATGTTTTGTTTTTTTTTTTTTTTTTTTTTAATAAAATAAAAATTACACAAGCCAACGGAAAAGCCCATTGCAACATAACATAAAACAAATAACAAACCGTTTTCTTTTAGGAATTATATCTAAACTATTTAATCTTCCTATGGAATGATAATGACGTTGAGATAAATTTTTATCATTAAAAAATAAATTTTTTAATCGTCTTTTAAAAAAACAATGATCATTATTTGATATCTTCGAATCTTTTGAAATACATAATAATGAATAATTATGTTTTTGTTGTTTATATTCTAATAAAATTTTATTTAATTTTTCATTATATCGATGAAATATTTTTGTCAAACGACGATATAAACGTTTACTTAGTATACATTTCATTATCAAAACAACATGCAAACTGAAGAAAAAATTTATCACTGCAAATTCATGCATAAAACTATATTTGTTAGTATACCTTAAAGCATAGATTATTATTAAAAATATTAAACGAATACATTTGATTAATAATAAAAATAGATTTTTAATCATATCTTTAAATGTCATTTGACGTAGTTGATTATAACCATGACGTATTGTTGACGGATGAAGTAAACGAAAAAGACCTTTTATACCATACCAAGTATGTGATAAGACAAATTTAATTGGTTCCGATTTTGTCGGACGGCCAGCACCTATTTCAGCATCTGGAAATTTTGCTGTATGAGTTACTTGTTCATCGTCTTCACCACTAAGAGCAACAGCATGTTGCATCTAAATAGAAATTTAATAATAAGAAATATTTTCAAATAATTAATCAGTTTTCTAAAAGATTTTTATGGATTCGAATATTTTCAAAATTCATTACAATATCCATCGTTATTTTCTTCATCGAGTTACTATTATTAAAAGATTAGTATATAAGATATATTAAATAGTTATTTTCATTTTTTATTACAAAAATGTAAACTTAGAAGATTTCACAAATGCAGATTCGCTTTTGAGTCGAGATTATACGTATACATTATGTAGATATAAATGAGCTATAGATACTCTGAAAAGAGTTCGCATCCTTAGCTTATTACTGCGGAGATACTGCATTTTTTAAATGAATGACATGGTGACAGAAAAATTGATTTTCGAATTTCGACTTGAAATTTTCCATAGAGACAAGCTTCAATGAGAGTAATTTTTTGTGAATGTTATAGATCTTGTCGTTCACATAGCCTTCACTCAAAAGCGATTTCTCAGTTCGAGAACTTATCTTGTTAGTGATATACTTTCCAATCGTATTTCTCCTGACGAAGGGATACATTCTTCTGTATTGGATTATTTTTTGAAATAAATTTATGTGCCTGGATTTTGTTCATGTTGTGATCATAAAATTATTAATAATCAAATATTAAAAAGAATGATCTGCTTAGACTTTACATCCAAATATAAAATGTGAATATTAGAGCACAATGTAAATCCATTATCTCCTTTGTTTTGATTTGCAAAAGATGAAAAAAATAACAATAAAATAATTATAAATTACAAGCACAACTAATAGAAAACGTTGTTAGCGCAATCCATGCGGATTCAAAATGCGAAACACGATGTAGCTGTTACTGCTAATCATAGAAAGACTATATAAATCTATATTATTTTAGGACATATTTCTTTACTATCCTTTTACTTCATCCTTCAGGAATGTAATAAGAAAGTAGTTTATATATTATAACAAAACGTTATTCATATACAGTATGTAATTGTCTCTTACTAGCGCCTCTCACGATCTGTAGGATTCCTATACTTCAATAGTTTTCGTACACGTGTCCTACTCGAATGAGTATCTTTCATACCCATACTCTCAATTATGGATATGAGTGCTTAACCGATTCGTTACAGTAATCTATAAAATATGCATAGTCAACTTTCGTCTTTTGAATACAGAAATATATCAACATATGAAATCATTAAGATTTTATTGAAATTTTTCTTGTTTCTACAATTTAAGGTTTATTTTAGATGAAAATTTAACTTTCTATATCACATAATTAAATTCTTACTTCAAAAATGGTATCTTCACAGAAATTAATAAATTGTTCTAATTTTTCTTTATCATCTGTTTCATTAACTACTAAATGTAAAAATGCTTTTTTCGATTCCTAAAATTAAACGAAAAAGAAAACATAATAAAATGGAATAATTTAAAAGAAAAAAAAAAGCCAACTTTAATATGTGGTTTATTCCATTGTTCAATATTTGATTCAGTTATTTCAAAATAAACACGTTCAATATAACCACCACCACCTTTTATTTCAATTCTACCAAGATAATCTTGAAAATATGATAAAAAGCTTTTAGCTTTATCCATTAAACGTTGTAAACGTGTATCATGTGGCATATGTTCAGATAAATTTGTTAATAAAACTGCCATATTAAAACCAATGTCTTTTGCTGGATTATGAAAACGTTCTGTAAATTCCATAAAATCAATTTTTCCATCTTGATTTGTATCAACACACATTAATATATAATCAATATCTTGACTAGAAAATTTCAATAGAAAAAAAAAAATCTATATATTTTATTTTTTCTTCGAAATAATACATTACCCTGTATACATTTTTTGTGCTTCCATAGCTCGACGAAATTCTTTTGGTGAAATAAATCCATCTTTATTTGTATCAAATTCTTGAAATGCTTCTGATGTTGTTAAACCTTTCATTTTTAGAAATATATCAAAAAATTGTAATAATAATTCAACATTAGCTTGAGATTCAATTAAAGTATCAACCATTTGTTTACCAACTAACAAAGAGAAAAAAGAAGCATATATATATTTATTTTCAAAAAATATTTTAATCTATTTGAAATAATTTACTTGGACCGTTGAGAACATTGCCTAAAATAAAATAAAAAATATTTTTTACAAAAAAAAAAAGAAAATCATATGAAATACCTTCAAGCATTGATAATAACATAATAATCATATCTTTTTGTAATTTCATTAATTCACGTAGTAATTCAATTTGTAATGGATCCTAAATATATATATATATACGAAATTTATAATCGAAAGATGTTAGAGACAATAGTTTACTTGAGATAATTTTCTTTGCATATGTGCAAAAATATAGAGAAATCCCGAGATTGCATCCCATAATCGACTATTTGCTAATGCTAATTGATTTTGTAGACATGGACCCTACGAAGAAAAAAAACAAGCCAATGATTTAGTGCCGTTTCTAAAGTAATATTTTTAAATTTTGTTAAATAATTAGAAACAACTAGCATCCGATTGCTAAGTTTAAACAATAGAATTTCGTGTCATAATTCTATGAAAGATGTGACGCTAATAAAACAATACGCGTAGTACCAAATACTGAGAACAGTAATTCGAAAGATGAAGTTTTCATTTCTTTTTTTTTTGTCTTTCAAATTATGTAACTATAATAAAGTTCGACTTATCTTTTTGTTGTTTAATTTAATATGCATAATGGACAAATAACAAAACAAAAAATAGCTTTCTATTATATATCAAACCTGAATGTATTCAGTTAATGTATTAAAAACTTGTTTAGCAACATTAATAGCTCGACAAAAATTTTCTTTTCCATGTGCATCAACTGTTTCTTTGCCTGAATAATGCCAATAAAAATCCATTAATGATTCCTCAAAAAAAAAGAGAATATAATATAAAAAAAATTCTATAGAACATATTTTTGTTTTTTACTTGTAAAGTAAGTAAATAATCAACAGTACAAATAATAATATTAACATTTGTATTACTTCCTGTTTGTGAACGAAGATAATTTTGAAATTCAAGATTATGTCCTTCACATAAAAGTTGACAAAAACGAAATAATGATATTGTAAAATCAGCATCATGTAAATTTTTTTCACCAGCCATTCCATCAGCACCGACACCTAAATTAAAATTAATATTTAATTATTAATATAAATATTTCAATTATTAATTAACATACCAAGTACTTCAGCTTTAATACAACGTTCAAATGTGTCAAGATCAAGTACACTACAATTTGCCATTAATGTTGCTAATGATGTAAAATATCCAACATCTTTTGTTTCTTTTAAATAATCTAACATTCGCTATAAATTTATTAAAATTAATTAACAATAATAATAATATATAAAATAAATATTTACCTTTTGAACTTCACGATTACCACCATGCAATAATGATATACCAAGTTGTAATGTTCGTTGTAACATATCATTATTTTCACCTAAAGAATAAAAAATAATAATAATAATAATAATAAATATGAAATAATTAATGACAAACCTTTGCTTGCACTTATATATAATAATACACTTTCAGCAGCACCTCGATTAGCTAAACGATTTTGTTCATAAAGTAATTTTTGTTTTTCCATTTCTTGTTCCTAAATATATGAAGAAAATATCTAAACATTTAATAATTACTTCAAATTATTGGAAAGAAAAACAAAATATTTTTTTTTTTCTTCAATATTCATATATTATTTAGTTTAACCTATGACGAGAAAGTCTTACTAGAAAAATGTTTGTTCAGTTATCTTTTATTTAGACTGATTAACTAGAAACAAATACTTGAATGAACCTAAAAGAGTTGTCGAGATATAAAGTCTAGCAGGGGAAAGCTCTCCAACTTCCAGTGAAGACTGTTTGCTTCATATAGATCCTAATGAGTTGTGAATATACTGAACAGAGCTTTAGCTTATTGCTGCCAAGATACTGCATTATTACGGTACTTTTAAGTCAATGCCATGACCTCTGGCTTCACACTTTGCATGGACATAAGCCTTTATGAGAGTAATTTACTGTGAAAATTTGAGATATTTTCATTGTTACTATCTTAAGATACAGTCACAGTAAAAGCACCGTTGGCATGGTATTTATAAAAAAACAGACAGGCGAATTTGGGCCTAAAACTTTGCCTATATACAGCTTTTTAAGTCATTTGAATCTCGTAAAAAGTTCAGCCAAAATCAGTGGTCTCTTCTCGAGATATCAAATCCACAAACGAAAAAACGAGATTTTCTGTCCTTTTGGTGGAATATCATCGTTTTTTATGGATTTGATATCTCGAGAAGAGACCACTCTTTTTGGCTGAAATTTTTAGAAGTGTCCGATTTTTTTCTATAAATATCATGGCAAAGGTGAAAAATTCAGTGTAACGTCCATAACTCTAAAAGGACAGCACATAAAGAAAAATTCTTCTAATAACAACAGGTCCTACGTAATGACTGAGGTATCATCTTGAATAATTCCGTCAATAAGGGAACCATGGTATTGTATTGAAAAATGCAATATGTTATCAGCAATAAATTATAAGTCCGAATTCTTTTCGAAGTATACATAACCGATTAGAATCTACATAATCCTAACTTAAAAGCAATTAATTAGGTGTGAAGACTTCTCTCATCGATGATAAAAACTTAAATACATATTTTTCATTGATAGTTTTACCTGAAAAGATTTGACTTCTTCTGTTCCATTATCATCATCATCTTCAGAAATAACACAACTCTATAAAAAAAAGAATTCTTATTGATTAATTTATTTTATTAATAAATTTTACTTTGCTCATAATATCTGCATATGATAAATAAACAATATCTTCTGTAATTGAAAAAACTTGTGCAGTTGTTGCAGCTCGATTTAAACATTGTAATAATTGTCTTAATGGATCTGGTTTTAATGTCATTGTTAATGTTAAAGCTTCTGTTTCAGTTTCAGTTTCTTCTTTTATTGTTGTTACTTCTTGATCATTGACTTCTTGATATTCTTCCTTTACACGAAAAAAAAAACAAATTATTTGTTTTTTTGAAAAATTAAATTCAAAAAAAAAAAACTTTACACAAAGCTGTTCAATAACACGTGCACGTGTATCTTCTTCAGCTTCAAGCCATAATTCTCGATAAGCACGTAAAAACATATTCATTGCTCGATGTCGTGGTACAGAATGTAATGGTGCCATACGAAAACAAGCCATAATAGCTTTTTTACGTTGAGATGAAACAAGTTTTCTCCATGTACCTCGTCGATGTGTTGGTGGATGATCAACAAAATTTAAACCAAATAAAGCTTTAGCCATTTTTAACATATTTTTTATTGAAGTTTCTTGTGAATGAATAACACCTGTTTGATGAGATTTTGATCCAATCTTTCGATATAATGCACTTTGCCAATTATTTTTATTAACTATTTCTCCCTGTTAAATAAGATTTTTAAGAAATAAAAAACAAAAGAGATTCAAAAAAAAAGAGATACCTGTTCTTGAGCAAAGAAAATATCACGAAGAAATTCTTCAATATTTTCTTCTTGATCATTCTGTATTTAAATAAATTTAAGAAAAATACATATAAAATGAAAGACATGTATATTTAAAAAAACAAACCGTTAAATCTAAAATCATTTGTTCTTCCGTTGGATTTTCAATTTTTTCATCATGTGCAATTTTCATCTTAAGAAAACAAAAACAAAAAAAAAAATCAATTATACACTCCTTATAAAATTTCATTTCGATATAGAACTAGAAATCAAACTCGCATTCAAATTTTCTTATTCATTTTTATCTCATTCTGAAATTAATCAAGTACAAAACAATGATTGATAAATATCTCTCAGATTCAAACTCGAGATTTGAAATAACTCTTGAAAAGTTTCTAAAATCGTTTTAGAAATCCTTCTTTTTTCTTGGATTCCCTATATTACAATCTTCGATGGAGACTGAATTGAAGTCTGTACAGGATTTTTCATGTAGCCATCTATAGTATTTTGATTAAAAATATCATATATTAGTTTGTAGAGCGGGTAAGGAGTTGCGAATCCGCACTTTTGTGGGCCCGTCTGGGTTTAAACCCCAGGTATTTTCTGCCAATACTTGGCACTCTTCGTGTACATGAACAAGCAAAGAATCAAGGTTTCAGCTATTTATTCGCTACTCTCAGAAAAAAAAACTCAACTTACAGTTATATCTTGTTGCTGTATTTCTCATCTGGAAAGCAATGGGCCCACAAAAACGTATAACCGGACCCGACAAAAAAAAATAAAACTTTGGATCCGGCCGGGTCGGGGTCTGAACGGATCCACAGCTCCCTAAGAGCGACATTTGATCTACAAAATATCCAATTTACTTATCCTTTCACATATCCCAAGAGATTCAGATCGAACGAAAAACTGTCGTAAAGCATTCGGTATAATGTGCGCTATATCGGCAGTATTCCTGACAATCAATCATCGGTAGTTTGGTATTTATACAGGTGGCTTTCTCACGTGAAAAGAATAGGTGTTTGAAAAATGTTTAAAGTTTGCGATTCTTATGTGTTCTAGGTTATTGTCAACCATGATGTTGTGAGAAAGTAAATCCTTTACAACAACAGAAAGTCAAAGATATTTGAAAATAACATTCAGAAAAATTCTGAATGACAGAAAAAAGTCTATTTTGCTTAATGCAAACAGCATTTGTAACCTTTTCAAATACTTGCTTACAGCTAACCAGTTGTATGTTAAAGAAAAATTCTGAATATATATTCTGAAAGAGCATGGAATTCTCATTCTAGTTGAGTACTTTTGCTTCTCTGTAATGTCTTTAAAGTGTACGAAAACTGAATAGACATGTTGTGCAAAGACTTTCTCCAAACATATGAGTTTATAGAAATAGTCTTCCTAATACAGAAATAATTGATTTCAGATCCTAGAACAATATTTATATTTTTGATAATATCCTGATTTATATCGTTTGTATATTTGAATCTAATGAAATAATATGTAATTTATAAGTCTTTGCAAAAACATCTCTAAAAATATTCTGGCCACGTTTTCTCAACTTGAACAATCGCTATTAGAGGTATAGATCTATCAATCAATTCTCTAATGGTTAGACTGTTACCACTGGGAAATAAACATAAATACTGCATTTTTTGAAAACTTCTATCATCTCAGATCAGTTTTCATCGACATTCTAGTCAGATTTCTTCTCAATTACTTCATCGGCTTACATCTCTAATCATCATTTCCATAAATCATTCATGAATTCAATTCTTTTACATATTATTTCTTCGAACTAATTATATCAAATCATAGAAACTTAGTAGACAAAAAAAACTCATCCAAAACAATTAAAGAATGTATATCAAAGAATTTCTTACTTCAATCATTTTATGTTTAGCTAATTGAACAAGTTCTTGTTCTCGTCCACCAAATGTATTCATACCAATAGGCAATAAACGTTTAATACAAGCTACACTTAATGATGTAAATTTTTCTTTATCTAATCGACGTTTTCTTCGTTTTAATTTTCCACCTAATGTTCCACCGCCGCTTGATGTATCAGCAAAACTTTTCGCTGTTGTATCTGATGTTGTTGCATTTGTTGTTTGATTTGTACCACTTGGCATTAACATACTTGTATTATCTATTTCGTGTTGTGTTACAAAATTAAGTTCTTCACGTTTAAAATACTAAAAATAATATTTAAATAAGAATTATTTTAATTTTCGATTTTTTTAAAATTTACTTTTGATTTACACCAAGTTGAAAATACTTCAGCCATATTACTATATAATTGATCAGCATGTATATCACCATTTTTAAGCCAATATGATCGATGAATATCAACATATTTTATTAATAATGGTCCAAATGCATAAACATCACGAACAAGAATTTCATAATTCTAAAATGAAAATTTTTCAAAAAAGATTTATTTTTCGACAAATGTAAAATTTCAGTTCTATTGAATGTACACTAGGCTAGAGAAATTTTGAGTCATGAAATAGAAAGGAATGTCCTTGAATGATATTTTTGTTTTTAATTTCAAATTTACCTTCATTAAATTTGATTCAAGATCTTCACGTTCTGATGATTCTAAACGAGTAGCATGTTTAAGTGATTGTTCTTGTGCATACAAATCTTCACATTTAACTTTTAAACGTTCCGATACAGGTAAAAAATATGGTTCTAAAAGACTTGTAGATGAATTAAGAATTATTGCTTGTGTATATACTTTAAAAACAAACGAAATACAAAATAGATTAACAATTTTTCGAAAAATTCTATTTTTTACCTGCAATACGTTTCATCCATGGAGCTTCACTTGCATCAATATTATTATTAATTAATTTTAATACACTACCTAATACAGAATTCATATGATCGGCTGTAACATTTGTTACTTTAGGCCTAAAACAAAAAAAACAGACAAAACTATTAGCATAATCCGTACGGGATTAATATGTGAAACACGATGTAACTGGTATTGCTAATCATAGGGAAATTGTTTTATTCTATCTATTTTGAGAGACATTTCGATCGTATATTAGTAATGTTTGTCATGATTTATAGATTCAAATTTCTACCTCTATAGTTCAATACTCTTTATGGATCGTGTTTCACAAAACAAATAAAATATTTTACGATATAATATAAGAAAAACTAATATACTCAGTTGATTGTTTAGTTTTTTGTGGTCCAACAGACCACCAATATGGTAAATAAGAACAAACACATGGAAGAATAACTTCAACAACATAAGGTGCATCTTCATATGTTGCTCGTGATTCTGCATGTTCTTCAATATCTGATATAACTTTAGTTAAATGAGGAATTGTTCTTGATACATTTGTCATAACATCTATTTTAAATGAAGATTAAAAAAAAACAATAATGTTTTTATATTACAAGAAAAACAAAAGAAATTTTACCATTAGCTTCAGGTGATAATTGTGAAACATTTGATGCATGTTTATTATTTGCATTAAATTCAGGTTCAAAAAATGCAACTGGAAAACAAGATGCAAATGAACTTAGACAATCACCAAGTAATGGACGATGACGATTGAGTTCTTCAATAATCCATTCTCTATAAAAATGAATTAGTATATATATATATATATACATAACAAACAAGAAAAAATATACCGATCAACAAATTTTGTTCCTTGAGTACCAATAACCCAAAGAGCATTTAGAATTTTATAACCAGCTAATTGAATTTCATTTTCTAATAAAGAAAAATTTTTTGAGTATAACAAAGAATTTGTTATGAATGAGAAAATATTTTGAGATTTATAAGATTTCATTAAGTAGATCTTATCGAATAGTTCGATTGATATTAGAAAGATGCTTACAAAATCTGTAAGGATCACTAATAAGAAAATTTCTTCATTATTGAATATTTCTTTTTGTCTCAATCATTGAAATCGAAAGGAAAGACAATTGAGGAGATTTTCTCATAAGATTAAGAGAATTAATCTTTTCTCCAGTTCGATTATCTACATAATCTCATCATAAAAAAAAGAAAAGAGATATATATGCCTATCATAAAATCTTACCAAAAACATCAACACCATAATTATTCTTTCCTAAGTGATCAAGCATTGATGAAAGTACTGGTAAAAGTACCATATGTACATATGCAAGACTTGTTGTACCACGTTGTAAAGTTCCTTTAATATGACTAAAACGTCGTTGTTCAAGATTTTGTACAGTTTGATTAAGATCTTCAGCAATATTATTAAACAATGGTAATAATGAAGCACGAACCATTTCTTGACTATTTTTCATAACCGAACTAAAATTTAAAGAAAACAAAAAAAAGTAAATAATTAAAAAAATCTTCAAATAAAATTTCATCAAATATTACCTAACATCAATTGCACGTACAAGTACTTTAAGACAACGAACAGATATATTAACTTCATTACCAAATGCACTAAATTTTTGTCGAAGTAAAAATGCCAATTTACAAAATAAACTACAACTCATTTCTTTTTCTTTAACTGTTGCATAACCAGTACCAGTTTTTAATGATGATGGTGTTATAAAATAATCTCTATGTGCTTGAAAATATTTTTCAACAAGTGGTAAAACAACCTAAATAAATTTATTTAAAAAAAAAAACATAATTTGTTGTTTTTCAACTTTTATTTTTTTTTTCTTTTACTTTGCCAAAAAATTTTACATCTTTTGTTGTTAAACGATAACTTTCATGTAATGAAAATTTTGAACTTTCTTTATAATTTTGCATTGTTGATGATGCACGTTCAACATATTCAAGTAATTTTTCTAATAAACTATAAGCAAAACGTTTTTCATTTGTTTGAGATATACCACTTGTTGTTAATGTTGGTGGTGGTGGAATAAGTGCAGCTATTGCACTAGTTGCTGTTTCATCTTCACGAGTTTTTCTAAATAAATCAAATAGAATATATATATATATTGAATTTTATTTATTTCGTTTTTTATTTTACTTGACAGCACGATAACCAAATATATTAAGATATTTAACAAGATCTTGATAAAATTTTAAATCTTTTTGTTTTTCTTTATCTGTTAATAAATCATAGGGAACAAGTCGTGAATGAAGACCACCACCTAAAGAATATGATAGATTAGAAGAAAATCTTGAAATGAATATGTACCAATTGCTGCAAGACGATTTTTCATTTGTTTTGCCCAGATTTCATGTGCATTCTGAGCTAAAGCTTCAGATAATTCCTGAAAGAAAAAACATCAACACAATGTACAATATGTTATCTACTATGTTTTGAATAAATTTTGATAAGTACATCACAGAGACGTGTAGTTTTCACTATTAAAATAGGAAAGACTCCGAATGATAGCAGTGCATCGAACGTTGATTGGTCAATGATTGAACGATCAGGTGAGTTCTTGGTGGAGATTTTAGAAAACGATATTCTAAAGTTATTTCTCCTTCGATCTACGCAAGGCCAACATTCCTAGCTTGTTTCGTTCTATAGTTACAAGACTTTTTTTGAGACTTCAGACTTAAGTCAATCGATCTATGATCACCTGAAAGAGCAGCTAGACAGAGGTAATTCATCATATTGAGTTGGATCATGATATTTGTTTTAAATTCGTAATGATCTGGCACCGTTATCTAAATATTTCTGTAGTTTCATAATCAGCTTCCATGTGACGAAGGAGTCGATGTTTTAGAAATATTGCGATAACAGTGCTAGATTAGTTCAAACTTAAAAATAAATATCACCATCCGACTCAGCATGGTGAATTACCTATGCCTAGCTGCTTTTACGAATGATCATAGGTCAATTGGCTGAAATCGAGAGCCTCCGACAAAGCCTTATAACTTTCGAACAGAACAAGCTACGAATGTTAGCTTTGCGTAGATCGAAAGAGAAATAACTTCAGAATATCGTTTGCGAAAATCTTCACTTAGAACTCATTTGATTAATCAATCGCTGGCCAATTGAATTTCGATATACTTTGATCGCTTCAGATTTTCTCTCTTGACTAGTGAAAAGCACAAGTCTCTCTGATTTTCCTACCGAAAGTTATTCAAAAATCAATGAAGCACATTATATTTGGAAATAGTTAGTCGTGCCAATACTGGAAATCATCCAGAAGAGAAAATCTAGATGTAAAAATCGTATTACGTTTGGCAATTAACCGTGAGATTTCAAGAAAAATGATACGGTAAGTTTTATCTGACAAAATTAATTAAGTTTTTTTTTTATTTATATTAATGGCAATAGCAGTTTCATTAGTAATTCAAACAAATGTTTCCAGCTTCGCGATTTTCTGACCGGAAAATGATAGGAGCCTGGAAGCAGTATTATGATGATTGTGCTCGACGATCGTTTCTCGCTGGAAGCGAGAAAATTTGGACATTGTATTCGTGCTTCGATCTTCCTACCATTTTTCTGAATCTCCCAAACAGAGCCAGCTGTAATATCATTCACTTGGAAAGTATTAGAATATAAAATAAATTATATTTTTCTATTTATGCGAGAGAAAAATGGAAAATTCATCCGTCTCTTCAATTTTAAGAGGCTCGTATGAATACATTAGTAGCCGATATTGTATACAAAGGTTTACTTTAGTCGTTAGTCTCGTATTTCGCTCCTAAGGAAATTCTTTAAAACTCAAGAAAATCTCTAAAATTCTTTACGAAATGTTGATTAAAGTTAGTCATTCATTAATTTTCAAAAAAATCGTAAAGTAAATATGATTATTATGATATGGGTGATTTATAATTATCTTATGCATAAAGAATGCAGCATTCAGTTTGGCTTTTATTCATAATTAAGCGATATCGATTCTATGTATAATTATGAAAAAACTATATTATTCGAATTTGCAATCAAAAGAAAAGATTGGTTAATCTTTATTCGAGAGAATATTTGACGAATGTTATTAAGAAAGTTTATTTGAATTCTTGAACAATTCTTTTCTATTATTTCATGAACAAAAACTAGAATCTTTCATGATTCATCAATAAACTTTTCATATAGATCCAAACTAATATTTGTAATAAAAAATTTTTTTCTAAAAAAATGTCTAAATTAAATTAGTTTCATTACCTGCATCTCACGATTCATTGTAACACTTGTAAAATCCATTGCTTTTGGTATATAATCCGGTGCATTTTTATCCTTTAATAAATATTTTATTAAATTATTATCAAATTAAAATAATACTTTTTGCTTTTTTCTTGATAATGGTTTTGTTGCAATACGTGTTATACCTGCGTCAGTTTTTTCTAAATGAAATTGTAATTTTTCAATAGATTTTAATGCTTCACGAATTGGTTCTTCTAGTTTAGCAGCATCCTAAATAAAAAAAAAGAAAAAAAACTTAAAATATAAACAACAAATGATAAAAGAAAATGAATAATTTACCTTTCGATCAAGAATTTTATAGGGTTTTAAATTAGGATGCTGTCGATATTTATCATTTATTTGTTCACCATAAATCCAACCTTGTTCAATCTTAATAGGAAATATAATTTTTATTAAAAAAAAAGAAAAGAACTTCTATTATCAATTTACTTTAGCATAAGACCATTGATCATGAACGCTTTCAGCATAAGCTTTAACAAATTCTTCAAGTTCCGGACTTAATACAACACTAAAACAATATTTATTAGTCTACTTTATTATAAAACTGTTAAGTGTAATCCCTACAGGATTAAAATGTGAAAGACAATATAGTTGCTGTTATTAATCACAGAGAAATCAGTCTATTTTATCTATTTTGGGACACATTTCTTCATTATTCTCTTCAGAAATGCAATAAGTAAGAGTAGTTCATATATGGACATAATTATTCGTTAGTGACATGACTTCGCAAAATTAAAACACGCGTATTTCGGGATGATGAACATTCCTAGAGTTAAATCTTAAATGTATGTTAAGTTATTTTAGATACTCTGAAAAAATCACTGCTAAAGACTGTTATTCAGAGAAATTACCAGTAAAAAACTAGCGTTATCGATATGTCTGAGTACAAATATACAAACGAAAAAAATCTTCTCATAACAGAATGAGAAGTTCAAAATCAATTTTGAACAGTACAAATCCTTCTTCAGATTCTCTAGATGATGATAAGAATAAAATTTTTGTTTCGAAACTTAATAGGATCTCTAGAAAACTTAATTGGATTTATTTGGTCAATTAATTTTAATTAATCATTAACTGAAAGATGCACTATTTTTACATATGTCTATGCTATAGGAATTTATTAAAAAAAAATAACCTTTGTAAAAATCAAAGTCAAATGAAAGGTGGGTATGATCCATTTTGCATTCAATGACCCATATTATAACCGCATGTTATTGAAATAAGATCTGTGATTGTGTATCAACAACGTCTGGCACAGCCTACGAGTGGGGGGAGGAGGGCAAATCAAAACTAACTTTGATGTATCAGTTGGATTTGGTTCATAAATACGTGACATTTCAGCTTTTTCTCGTTCATGATCCAAATGATCTTGCTGATTTATTGAATATGAATAATCAGGTGATAAAGCACTACCAATAGCTATTTGAAAGAAAAAATACACATATGTACAAAATTCTTTTATTAATTAATAAATTCAACCTACCAGATAAACATGGAAGTGCTTTACCAAATAATTCAGGATCATATGCCTATAATCAAATGAATATTTATTTTATAGATCATCAAATAAATTTAATAAGACATACTCGAGATGCAAGTGCATCGAAAATCTTTTGAAAGAGCATCATGGTTAAACGTTTTTCTTCTTCGGTAGCAGCCACGCTATAATATCGACTACATCGTTCATACCATTGAGTAAGCATCTAAATATAAAAAAAAACAACATTAAAAAATAACGAACTTAAATCATTTTTTAACATACTCTTAATGGTACTATAGTTTGATCAGTTAATGCTGGTACATCATGAACAAGTTTTTTTAATAATGGTGTCATCATTGATGGTTTTAATTGACTAAATAAAAATTAAATTTTTTTTTGTTCATTATTTTTTTTTTATCTCTCTTAAAAAAATAACAAAACTTACTTTGCAAATGCAAGTAAAAAGTCACAAATAGTACCAAGTTGATTTTTAGTTAATGAACGACATTTTGATAAACGATAAACCGTATGTAATATAGATTCAAGAAGTGATGATCGATGATCACAATCATCAAAATATTGTACATGTGATGTCATTAATGGTATCACACTATTACATAAATAACGATTTAATGCTAATGCCATATCACTTTCTGCTATAGCCGCCTAATAAAAAAAAATAATTTTATTTTAAAATATTTATTTTTGAAAAAAATTAGTTTTAACCATATCAAGAATAGTAGCTGAACGAATATCAGGAAGAAATGCATCTTCAATAAGACGAAAAAGTGTTTCCTGATCAGGAATACCATAGACACGTTCAAGAAATAATATTATAGACATTTTATGTGCTGGTTGAAGACCAGGCGGCATTGAATTTTCATCTTAATACAAAAATTTATTTATTTAATATTTATACAGTAATTTTGCAAAATTATTCAATCAGTTTTATTTTTTCTGCTACCATAAACACTAAGAATAATTCAAATTATAATTTAAATTCAGAATTTTATTTCCTATTTGGATTCTTCTTAGTATTTACATCAGTAGAAAACGAAAACCTGATTGAATAATTTTCGAAGTCATTGTGTATATATATACATATATATATATATGAAATGATTAACATACTTGGTAAAAGAAATTTTAGACCAAGAACACCTTCTAAATCATGCATTGAAACAAGACTTTTAAGAATTGATTTAGCTCGTATAGCATTTGGTTTTCCCATTTTAATTGTTTCTTCCGATGGTGCACATCGACCTAATAGTTCAACCAAAATAGCATAAAATGATAATTCAGCTGCACCTAAATCGATATATTCTTCATCATCTTCATATGGTAAACGAACTTGAAGACGATCACTAAAATTATATTAATAAAATAAAAAATCTATATGAACAATATAGAAACATTTAAATAATAACAACAATGAATAAACATTTAATATATACATATATATTCATGCATTTATACTACAACATATAAAAAAATGAAGAAGAAACGAAATTAATGACGAAAGGTTAATATTTAGATTTCTAGAAGGTCTGGTGTAATTAAATGTGTGAATTTACACTTACGCTTCGGTAAGATTCTTTGGTATCCAACGATTGCTGTAAAAATATTTAGTGTATGTGTAACAGAACTCAAGTAAAATATTTCATAGAAAGATTATTCTATCATAGTTGCATATGCAAAGATAAAATAATTTGAAGTCTTATTATTGATAGAAAAGTTTTCGACCCATGTCCGTACTTCCCACGGTGAGTATTTTGATCATCTCGATGGAAGAGTACGGGTATAGATCAAAATTTGTTTGAGAACTGTCGTCAAATCATCCATTGAGCCATTCCTCACTTGATTCCAAGACGAAAAATCGAAATATTTTAGGAACCGCAAAAGGGTATTATCCGCTCTCCTTCTTTTTATAATAGAGGTGGTGTTTCAAAAACCCATTAGGCTTACTATTTGAGTGAATTCATTAGGATGATGACTCTTATGTAGATTTATACATTGAAGTCTCTTCTATGTCATTGAGAAAACCGCAGTTCGATATCATTTCGCGTTTGCAAGTTACTCAAAAATTAAGAAACTGAAAACACAGTACGTTACGCTGGTACTCAAAGGGTTAAATATATGGTCGAAAGTAGGACTTAACAGTCTTCGCAAAATCAGTTTTTGACGCTGATCATTTTGTAATACAACATTTTGACGCTGAATGATTTTTTTTTTCTGTTCTCCTAATGTTAAGTTAATCGTTCTCTCAAAATTTGATTAACTGTAGGCGACTGATAGATGTGAGTGTGGGCATTCCGGTAGAGAGAAGACACTGATGCAAAATCACACTCTTTCGACTGTCTTCTATATACAATGTATTTCACATCTACCTTCAAGTTATTTATGTCATCGAAGGAAAACTACTCGAAATAGTTTGAAAACAAGAATGAATACTTTTAATGAATAAAAAAATATCTGATAAATTTTAAAACTTCAGAAGACAAAAAAAGAAATTCCTATTAACTTACTATTCTTCATTTAAATTATGCATGCTTTCATCTTCAATTATTTCTTGATAAGCTGCTTGTATAACAGGATCATCAGGATTTTGTCGTCGAGCAATATAAAGTGATTGTGCAATACCTTCACGTATTGCTTTAAGTAAACCACCACCTTCACCTCTCAATGCTGGACCTAAACAATCTGGACGACGTATAAGGAGACGTACAACTAAATCAGCATTTTCTTCAACTGTATCACCTAAAATCAAAAAATCATTTATTAAACATAAGAAAATTTCGTTTCTTTTTTTAATAAAAATTTTACCATTAACCCAAACACAAAATTTCAAAAAATCAAGAAATCTAATTACAAAAAAAATATATATGAAGTCAAAATAATAATTTACATAAAAATAAAACAAACCGTTCACCATCAACAGGATCCCAACCAATATCATGATAACCTTGGAGAAATAATTCTTCATTTCTTGTTGTACCACAACGTGATAAATATGATGCTATTTTTTCTAAATGTGATTCACGTAAAGCTAATGCTAATTCATTATTATCCATTACACTAGCTGAAGCTACATCTAATGGTGCTGAACCACGAAGTGATGGACGAGCTAAAATAATAAATTTCGAAAACAAAAGAAAAATCTATTTAACTAAATTATTTTTTTAATCAACATACAAAGTAACATTGAACTATTTTCTAATAAATAACTTAAATGTTCAAACATTGCACGTTGATTATGACGTGATGTACGACAAAAATATGATAAAAATTTACAACATGTTGTTACAAGTTCAACTTTATCTTCCTAAAATATTTAATTTATGTCGTTTTGTTTTGTTTTTATTTTTATTATATAAATATTTAATTTAATTATTACTTTAGGTGGATGAATTTCTTGATTTTCACCAGCTTCATTTATTTGTGTAAGACCATCCATATCATTTATTGATGACATTGATGTTTGTTCTTGTTTACTTTTATTTAAACGATTAACCATTATAGCCATAATTGTTTCATGTACACAAAGTGAACGCATTAAATCTGGATGTTGATAAAATACACGATTATCCATTATATCGCTAAATAAATAAATATATATATTGAATTTTTTTTTTAATTTTTTGTATTTTAATCAATATTACAACTTACTTTAAAGATGATATCATGATTCCTTCTTCATCAGCATCCATTTGAACAGTAAGAAGTGCACGAACAATACTTAATTTACGTAATAAGGATGTTATATCAGGTACTGATTTTTCATTTATTATATAAGTTCGTTCGAGAGATCGAGAAATCTAAAGAGAAAAGTTGTTAGCACAATTCCTGCAGGATTAAAATGTGAAATACGATGTGGCTACTGTTACTAATCACAAGGAGATTGATATACACCCAGGTGGATGAGGCATGGTTGGAAAATGATAGGAACTTAGAAGCAGGATTCCGATGACCCGATTTATCCATATTCGGAGAAAGCCAGCAATCGGATGTAACCACCGGATTTCTGCTTCCAAGTTCCGAGTATTTTCTGGCTGCAAGCGGCGTCTTTCCTGCCGGAAACATTGATCTGAGTACGTTCTTTTATCATATATCAATAATGCCTGTCACAGTTTGTTAGGGTGTTGATGTTACTGAAAAATGGCTTACACACATATATCATGATATTATGAGTGGACGAAATATGAATTTGTTAATATGAGACAACGGGATGGTTACAGAGTATATAATGATCATGCTCTTAAACGTCGACGAAAACTGAAAATGATTTCTAGAGATTAATCTTGATCATTCATATTTGACATCTTGAGAAACGTTTTTGTAGGCAGATGGCGCTTTACTAAGACTAATTTAATAGCATTTGCAATGCTATACTCGACAAACTGGACTAACCTTGAAATATTTAACGAAAATACTTTTGTATTCCTTCTTGTAGCTTGTTTTAATCAATTACTGTTCTACGTCATAAATATACTATTATCATTTAAATTTGTTCTTTTTAAACAACTGAAAATATTCGACAAGAATATTTTGGGAACGTAAATCTATTTCTCTTTCTCAAGTTTCATAGAATTTTGATGACACAATACTCATAAATTCAAAATCATAAGTTATTTCATGAAATCATCAAATTCATATCTGAGATAGACGATTTTTTTAAAATAATTCCATTCAGGACACTCTCAAGAAGTCTTAGAAGTAGAGGTGATGCTAAAAACCTTGTCAGGCAGAAAATAACTGAGAAAAGCTGCCTTCTAATACACAACTGTCAGGTTTCCGACAACACTTCAAAATATTTGCAGACGCGACATAAAATATAGGAAGAAGAAGTCCATATCAAGACCTATAATTCTATTTTCATAGGCTCCAAATTAAAACGATATTGATAGAATTCATAAACATTACCTCTCCAATTCCATCATATTGATTATAAATTAATTTGAACATTTCTCTTATTAAATTAGGATCATTAATATGTGTTTGTCGTCCCCATTTAATAACAGTTGCTTTAATAACTTCACAAAGAGTTTCTTTTAATACAAAAAAAAAAAAAAAAAAACAAACATATCAAATGATTTTTTTATCAAAAACCAAAAATTTCTTTCATCTTACTTCCTGGTTTCAATACTAATTGTCTATCAATATTATCTATTAATCTAACTTCAGTCTTCTTTTTAATTGCATGTCGAATAACAGTTTCAAGTAAACGTGAAAATAATGAAATTTGTTCATTACGATCTAATTCATTAATTTTCGATACATTTGATGTTTTATAAAGATCATTATTTGTCTATAGAAAACAAAAAAAAAAAAATGTTTGAGAATTAAAAATTTTCTTCATCTATTTCAAACCTCAAGAACTTGTTGTAAAACAAGTACAGTTGAATGAAAATTTTTTAACATATCTTTTATTTCTTCTTGCATATCTTCATGACCAAAAGTTGTTTCATCTGAATCACGTTTAAAATCCATTAAAGCTTGCATCTAAATAAAATCAAATTTTAATAATACAAAAAAAAAAACAAATAAATAAAATAGTCGGTTTGAGTTGTTTTTGTTTATTTACCTGATCTTTTGGTGGACAACGAAATTCTCGAGTTTTTTTTGCCATTAATGCTGGTGGTAAACTTGATTCTTTTAAAACACTATAACGCCGTTTTTGATCCTAAAGAAATCAGTTTGTTTTAAATTTTAAATAAATAAACGAGCGTTTAGAGGATTTTTTTTGTTTCATGATTTCGATAACTCTCAAAATAGGCTACACGTCTATGAAGCAAAAGTTTTTTTTAGGGCATTTGCCTTGAATATTAATGATGGGAACTAATGTTTCCAGCAGAAAAAAGTTTAGAAGATATTTCATATTTTATTCACTTTTCTCTATTAAAAAAAATTTTGTAAACTTTTGTTTCTATACCATTCAATGCAGAATTGAATGGGTTATATTTTGAATATAACTAATTCAAATTAATTATTATTAGTTAATAAGTATAGAGAATTTTAATTTAATTTTGAACTTTTAAATACATTATTCGAAAGAGCATTGAAAAGTGAACAAAACAGTATGCTACTTTTGTCGAACTGATTCATTTTAGTAAGTAAATTTTACTATTTTATCTTAGTATCACCTTCGTATGAATCAACTCTACAAGCGAAGAATGTCTTTAATTTTCACAAACAATTTCAAGAATGCTTTCCAGCTATTTTTCTGAGATGCTACGTTTCATCAAATTGTATCGACGCAATAGTACGTCATATAGGAGATAGAGAGAACTCATTTGAAAGCATAAAGCTTGCTCTACAAAATAGACTAAATGTTAAGTTTAATTAGTTAATTTGTAGAGTTCAACCGTAATAAAATAATAATACAGCAAAATAGTAAAATTTATTAATTTGTTTATGATTCTACTGAAATAAATCATTTCGACAAAATTAATATCTTATTTAGTTCACTTTTTAAAATTAAAACGAAATTGTCTACACTTATTAATTAATTCGAATTAATTATATTTAAAAATACACTTTTGACGAAAATATAACCCATTGCATTCTGCATTAAATAATATAGAAACATAACAATTTACAACGACACTTTAATAATGAAAAGCGAATAAAATATGAAACTCCTACATTTTTGTTCGCTAGGAAATATAATGTCCGTCATTAATATTCGAGCAACATACCTTAAAGAATTTTTCATTTCACAGACTTGTAACCTGTTGTCGAGAGTTATCAAAATCACGAAACAAAAAGTCTTCTAAACTTTTGTTTACTACTATAAATTCTAAAAATGAAACTTACCGATTGTAATCTTCCAACAAATTCTTCTGAAAATGCAATAATAGCTTCAACACGATATTGTAATTGATAATCACATAAATGTTGTAAAACATGACATAATTGAAGTTTAACTGGTTCATCTAATTTCATTTGAACTAAACCTTCATCAAAATCTACATCAGTATCTAATCCAAATGATGTTGGATCAATTAAACGTAATAATTGTTGAATATCATTTACTTCTAGAAAAAAAAAAAGAACAAAATTTATATTTTTGAATAAGTAAATTTTAATTAATTTTTTTTTTCTATACCAAGTGATCCCATAACAAGAAGAGCATCAACTAACTGAAGTAATGGTCTGAAGAAAAAGAAAAAAAAACAAATTATGATAAATAAAAAAGAACTATACTAATTTGAATATTTACACAAGCCAATTAGCATATGTTCCACCAGCAGGATCTCGAAGATGACGAGAACTTTTTTCAATTGCATCTGTTAATGAATTCATAACATATTCTTTTAGACTTGTAACATTAAATGGTGGTGGAACAAGTAATTTTCGTTCACGTTCAATTTTAAAACTAAAAAACAAAATACAATGTTCAACAAATATTTTCTCTTATAAACAAATTAATATTAGATTCTAAATATATCCATTCAATTTGATCCGATCGCCTATTAATGAAAAGAGCAGCTAATCAGGTTTTCTTAATAACGTTCTGGATAAATCTTCAATTTCTAGACAAACAGATATCCTGATGAATATTTTCGGAAATATACATCTTAGAAAGAATACGAAATTAGTGAACATCAGTGTCATGAATAGCTTAATAAACTACTACAATAAATTTTGAAAATCGAAAAAACGTAGAAGAAACACACGTTGATCAATTTCATTTATGGTAATTTAATAATTGATCACTTCTGTGTATGAGTTAGTAGCGGAGTCAAAAAAATTTGTAGGGAGAGAGGCTCAGCTCTCCGTGTAAAGCTGAAAAGCAAGTATTTTCTTCGCTTACAACTTAAGATCGTCTCATTTCCAAAGGGAGCTGCAGATCCGGGTCCACATCTCCCTACTAGCATAATCATCTATGGCTATACATTGAAGTAAAATTTCTCGACATATTATTTCAGTCATATGGAAAAAAACTTAATAATAACTTACTCTTCTTCTTTGATTAATTTCGGTCGTACAGCTAGAAAATTTTCCATAGCTGGTATATACGTTGTTGTTGCATAAATATGTTGTTGTTCAATAGAATTTTGTGAACGTAATAAAAGATTATTTCGAAGTAAACTTGATAATGGAATAATAAATTCATGTGAAGTTAAACTTCTTTACAAAGAAAAAACACAAAAATTAAATAAATCAATACAAAAAAACAAAATTAATAATAAATTTACCGAGCTTTAATATGTGGTTCAAAATGTAAAGCGATAAGTAGATTATAAATACCAATTCGAATAGGTCCACATAAATCTAATAACCAAAAAAAAAATCTCATAGAAAATCAAAATAAATTTCTTTTGTTTTTTTTAACTTACAAGGATTTTTAACACAATACATAAGTTGTTTTTCATCAACTAATTTACATACTTCATGTGAAACACGATTATTACCTTGAGCACAAATTGCATTATAAAGTGTTAATGTATTCGAGCAAAAACTAAAACAATTAAATATTATACAAAACAGTTTCATCAAATTTTTCAAAATACTTTAAATTATCTTCATCTTCAACTAAACTTAAAATATCCGTACATCGATCATCTTCAGGAATATAAACTGCTTGCATTTGAACTATAAGAAGAAAATGTTTTAATAGAAGAAAAAAAAAAGATTCTTAGTAAATTTCTACCAGGATCTTCAACAAAAACACTCCAACCACGAACATCAGATAATTTTAATTGTTGACAACGTAAATTTGCAATAGGTACACGTGACCAATGACAATGAAGAAGTGTTTGTAAATTTAAACGTGATGGTAATTGAGGAAGAAAACGTTCTTCACGATTTAAACTTGGAAATAGAGCAGCCGTTAATGGTAAACAATTCTATTAGAATAATATTTTATTTTATGATTAATTTTTTTTTGTTTTATTTTTTCCATTTTTATCTTACTTTCATACGTCCTAATTCAAATTGTAAAACTTCTTTTACAGTTGGTTCAACAAATACAGCTGGATATAGTTTTGTACTTGGTTCAACCTAAAAATGAAATGTTTTTTGGTTTTAATCAAGAAGATGAAAAAATTTTACTTCTATAAAAAGTAGAATAAATATACTTTGGAATTCACATAGTTTACAATTGAAATTTATTTACTACAGTGTTTGTTATTGGTGAAGATTCTTTTTTCTTTTAAATAAAAGTTTCGAATAATTAGCAGAAGGGATTAGAACCCATGAAGTTTAAAATTTGCCTCTATTGGCATCTATAGGCACTTTTTTTTTTATAACAGTTTACTTCTGTTTTTAATTACAAGACATGTAGATATCGAAACAACACGTCGGTGTGAAGAATTTTTGTTATTACTCAAATATATACACCTAGTCACATTCCGTAAAGACCAAAATTAAGCTGAATCACAATTTTTTCTAGTTATAGATGTGCATCGAATCCGGACATTCGAGTTCGATCTTGATTGTGATCATTTTCAGTTAATGAATAAAAGGAAGTAAGTCAAAAAAAAAAGGATCAAAGTCAATAATGTTCAGAAATATTCGAACCTTCATAGGTGAATTTCGATTCTTGACTTCGAAATTTATTCATAGGCAAGACAGGAATAAGGAAAAATAGTTTTAATCTTTAAATTTTAAATATTCTATACCTCAAGTTTTTGTGCTGATTCTTTTCCATTAATATAAAAAGTTAATTGACCAGTTGATACATCACATAAACATCCAATTAATAAACCATTAACAACACGTCTTGCAACAGCTTCATGATCAGGCATATTTTCTAATAAATCACTTGCACAAAACATATAAGCATCTTGTCTAATAACACTTTCAAGTATTGAACCATCTTCACCTGTTTGTGTTATTGTACAACGTCGTATTAATTTTGATAATTTATTTGTTGATGTTATTGATTGATCATCTTGAAAAGTGTCTTTTTGTAAAATAGGTTTAAATCTTGATGTAACCCAACCAATAAATACAGATCGAAGATTTTGTCCAGGTAATATTCTAATAGCATAATAATATTCATGAACATGTTCATTAATTGCACGTATTTCATCATGTTCAAAATCATTTTGTTGTTGATCATTAAATTCACCTTCAGGATCACCAATTGATTTTCTTCCAATTGTACTACTTGATCGTTTTGCTGATGTTAATGATGATGATGATGTTGTTATTGGAGCATTTATTGTTGGAACTTTTAATGCTGATTGTGGATGTATTTGTAAATTTGTATTTGTACTTGTTGTACTATGACTACTTAATTTAACAGTACGTTTTTGATTTTTAATATTTGTATCATGTGTTTGTTGTGGTTCTTTAGAAAAACGTTGAAAAAAATTATTAATTTTACTTGTTGATGTTTTAAAATTTGTTTTAGTTAAACGATCATTTGATGTATTTAATGTTGTACCATTTGTTAAATGTGTTTGTATATTTCCATTTATCATTGGTGATGATGGTGGTGATGGTGATGGTGATGATGATGATTTTTTTGATATTGCTTGATCACGAAATTTAACAAGTAAATTTGTTGGATTACGTAATGTTTTAGTTGTTATAGAATCAGGTGAAAGAAAATTTGAATCTGTTTGATTTGTTGTATGAGAATCCATTGTATCAGTTGTACCCGGTAATAATGGTTTTGTTCGTATACCAGTTAATGATGTTGGTGGAAATTGAAATGTACGTTTTTCTTCTTGTGATTCAATATATTCATGTAATGCCATTTGTCGTCGTTCAAGAGTTAAATGTCTTTAAAATATTAGAAAAAAAAAAGATCCATTTCTAGAGAAAGAAAATTAGATATATATATTTACTTTGGTGTAAATTTATCATGACAACATAGAGGTAATGATAAACGAAGAAATTCAAATTCAACTTTTTCTAATGTACCAAATAATCGTGATTGAAGTTTTATTAATGGTGGATTGTCACGACTAGTGTTTAAAAAAAGAATTAAATTTATTTATTTATTTTGAACAAAAACAAAACATAGACATTGTATGTTTACAAACAAAAATCAGCAAGAAATGCAATGCTGATATGTTGGATGCGTACAATAAACCCTGATCGTAAGTATTCTCCATGAGACCACAAGTCTATTCTGAAATTTTTAGAACCACAGAACTGAACGAGAACTATGACATTGATTCATTATCTTAGAATTTGCTAATCACTAACATCTTGACTATGTTTCACAAACTTTCGTGATACTAAAGTAGACATATGGAACTAGTTTTAGCACTAGAAAAAAAATCAGTAATAAATTTTTTTGAAACGCATATTTTCGCAAAAATATGTTTTTCACCAGGGGAAGAATATGATCAGGCATCCAAAATATCAGTTCAATATCATAAAGAATAATAGTACTTCATATAGGACGACTATTTTTGTCCTGGATTGTAACTAACGATGATGGTTCTAGATGTGTCATTGACATTTTATGAAAGAATATGACATTTTCGTTACTTGACTTTAACCATATGTAAGCTTAATTAATCATATAAAATACTCTGTATAGTAATACATTTAATATGTAACCTATGTCCACCATTTACCCAGTTGTAATTCGCTTGTCAATCTTTTACAAGTTCTCAAGTTAGATTATTCACATCTGTTAAAATGATGATCTCATTTGCAAGCTGTCATTAAGAATCAGTCATCATAAACTAACATTATATATTCATATAAATCTTATATGATGTATAGTCTCTCAAAAGAAAAAATTAAATTTATCACTGAGAGATTCTCAAACTTTTAAAATTTTCTTCCAATGTATTTCGAGTTAGAGATCTGCATCAGACTTAAGGTTCAAAGTCAAAAAACTTTGACTTTCTAAATTTCTATTTAGCGTATTCTAAACTATATTTCTATATTCTTATTCGCAGTATTACTAATACAACATATATTTATATACCTTGCACCAACACGAGTTATTTCAAATGATGATGATGAATTCGATTTTATAGTTTCAAAACGAGGAATAAAATTTGAATACCAAAATGTTAAACTTCTTGACATATTTCTAAATAGAAAAAAAAAATAAATAAATAAATTAAATATCAATAAATAAATTTTAACTTACACACAAAATGGTTCATATCCTTCTTGTAAACCACATGATGTAAAATATTTTAATGTATTAACATCTTGTCCAAAATTTAATCGAGCTTTTTGTCCACTAAATGATGTTAATACAGGTACAAAACCAATATTATCAACTTCTAATCCATCAAATGCTGTTTCATTACCAAAATTATCTAACATTAATTCACCATTTAATGAAAAACTAATTGTTTTATCATGTAAATCAATCATACATCCAACAACATCATTTTTTGACCATTGTTTACCAAAACCATCAATTATATTATGATGAAAACGTCGTGCATTTAAACCATCAAATGCATAACCATATGAATCAGTACCAAGTGGATAAAATGCATCAAGTTTTGATGCATGTCCCCAACCAATTAACATTCGACCTGATGTTAATAATTCAACTTCATAATACCATTTACCACGTGTTACAGCAAATGTTCGTTCAGCTCGATATGTTCGATAATTCGATAGACGTTCACTATTAGCAGGATTTGTTATTTCTTTATTACGTCGATTAAGATCTTCAACATCACCTGTTGGTGTATCAATTGTATAACCATATGCAAGTAGTGTTCTAACAGTTTCACTTGCAGCATCACGATTTATTTTTTTAATACTATCATCAACAATTGCATATGGAACTAAATGTGGACTACGTTTTTGACGTGGATTCTATAAATAGAGAAAAAAAAAACCTATTTATATAATCTATTTAAATATTTAGAGATTTATAAGAGTAAAAATGAATTGAATTGAATGATTAATCAATAATTTCGATCAATGTCTAAGGTAAGCATGATCTATATATCGAATGATAGAATTCATCGGATTTAAATTTTATGGACTGGGATCTTTTTTTTTTCAAATTCAGATACAAAGTTTTCATTAGTCTATTAAATTTGCTTGAGCTTAAACTTCAATACAGATTCGAACTTGCAATAGAATCTATATTTGTTCTGCTGATTTTTGGTAGCTCTATTGATAAAATCTTGCGTTTTTTAAGAGTATCTTCGATATTTTGGTAGGACAAAAAATAGAAAACTATCTATCTCAAATAATGTCCACTGCTTATAAAAATATTTTCAACTCTATGGAACATAGCATCTCAGAGAAATTGGGAGTCCATGTAATCCGAGTATCTCATAGAAGACAGTATTCAGGAACTTTGACTCTATGACAAGTTTTGCTCTACTCGTCAAGATCTATCTATCTTGAAAATTTCAATTTTTTCTGATTCTCCAGAAACCTCACAAAGGAGAATGAGTACCGTCAAATCGCATGGAATTATCAGGCCATGTTGAGACTCTAATGGAAAGACTATGATAAAAATTTCAACTTTACATCATGACGTTTCCGTGATATATTCAACAAACAAGAGTCAAACATTGTTCATTTTGCAATCTAAAATTCTCTGTAGATCTTCATTTTATACACTTCAATTTTTTTTTGAAAGAGCATGACGGAACCCTTTTTTTTAATTCTTACTTTGGAAGTGAAGAAAAGTTCAATGTCTCGAAAAATGACGTTCTAATTATAAATGTACTATTTCATATGGAATTCTATTATGGCCTTGCATCTTGATATTCTCTTTCAAATAAACAAAAAATTAAATTAAAAAAAAATCGATCAGACTTGACTTAACAAACTCTATTGATTGAATGTTAATTCAAAGATCTTGTAATTCAAATATGAATAATTATACTCACATCAGATATTCCATATGTAAATCCATCTTTAATTCTAGCAGCTGCCCAAACATTATGAGTATTTTCAGCTAATGTTTCAATTAATTCTTCTAATTTTGTCGATAAAACAATACTTGATAAATCTAATGGTTGTGGTTTATAACCATTTGATTGTACATATGTATTTGGTAATTTAACATATTTCAATCGACGATCATCAGTTTTTATTTCAACACCAATATGATAACCAAGTGCTATTAAACTCCTAAAACAAAAAACAAAATTCAAAAAAAAACCAAGCATTATGTTTAATTAATTTTACTTTAAATTTTCCATTGCTGTTTTTATATTATATTGTTTTTCAGCTAATGGAAGACGATCAAATGATGTTAAACATGAATGAATTTTTTGTAAATCATCTCGATATTCACCAAAATGCCAACCAGTTGCAATTTTATTCATTGACCATAATTCATGAATATTTTCAGCTAATCGATCACGAACATTTTCAAGATGTGGTGGTAATACAATATGATTTGTTCGTACAGGTTGTGGAGTAAATGCAATATGATGTTGAAATTGTGATGGACCATCAAGACGATTTCGTTCAATATTACCAAATGAAAAACATGGTTCAATACAAACTTTTTGTTTTGCTAACATAGCTTCATAAAGTGGTGCAGCACCTTCGGGTGGTCGATGTATAAAACGACCATGTTCACCACCGAATATAAATCGACAACTAACAAAAAAATTTAAAAAATCAACATAATACGCATAAAAAAAAACTCTAACCTAACACGAGATGATAAAGATATAGCTGGATAAAGCATTCCAGTTAAATTAAATTCTCTTAAAAGACCTTTAACAGGTAAACCATTTAATGAAAACCACATTTCAGGAATATTTAAATCTAATAAACATCCAATAACATCATTTTTTTTAAAACCAATATGTTGCATATTATCAGTTGATGCTATAATTCGATTTGATACATTATATGCACGTCCAGCAAACCAAACATTTTGACCATCAAAACCATATGAATGTGTATTATCACCAATACCATTTGATGAAAATCCATCACCATGACCAGGTGATGGTTGAAAATGTGTTGTTGCCCAACCGATACGTATATGTGGTTGAACATGTGTTACTTGTTCAATATGATCAATAACAACTTCAAAATACCATTTTTTATACATTGATTCACCATCTTCAACTCCAACAAGTATATTTGGACGCATACTAAATCAATAAATTTTTAAATAAAAAAAAAAAATATTTTCTTATTTCAGACTATTTTGTTTTATATTTGAATTCACATCAATCAAAATTTTGACATTCATAAATATACTTTGTTTTCTTTTAATTATTTCATATGACATCTCTCATAGATAAATATATTTCAATATTGAACATTTTTGTAAAGTTTCGATAGTATTCATTTAAGAAATGAGTTGTTAGTACTTGACTACAAAATGCTTCTTAAATGTTCCATCAATTAACTTGTTGAAAAATGTTTTATAGAATGGTATAGAAACTAGATAGGTCTCATAAGTACTTATGTATTGAAACAATTCTCAGCAGGATATCCAATCAAGATCTTGTGACATACTGGTAATTTGGTATCATGCGGATAACTGACCTAGCAAACAAGTATCATGAACTTACGAGGAAATCTCTTCAGATGCCTCCTTTCGATTTCAGTAATTTTTTTTGTCTATAGATACTACATAGTGGGCGAATAAAAATCTTAAAAGGATTTCAGAAAACTCATATGTTTAAATTTTGATCTGAAACTTTGTGTGTATAGAGAACTCAACGAGATTAGCTTCTATTTAAAAAAAAAGTCAGAAGTTTCCAACAAATTTTCTTCGAGATATGAACCAAGTCTCATATCTCGAAGAGATTTTGTCCGAAACCAGTAAAATTTTTTAATGGAAGTTAGTCTAGTTGAGTTCTCTATATGCACCAAGTTTTAGATCAACATTCGAAAATACGAGCCTTTCGAAATTCTTTTAGGATTTTTATGAGAACACTGTGTAGTATTTATATGCAAAAGATCGTTGAAATCAATACAGAAGATATCTGAAGAGCTTCCCTTGTCAGTAAATTCACTAGAATTTTATTGTAGATAAGTTGAATGAAATAAATTAATGATCGTTATAGATTAATTCTTTTTATGACATGACCCGAGATCATCTTTAAATCATGATCAATTTTAAGAATTTTAGATCTACTCGGCTACTTTAACAAGGTATAGAAAAAAAGCATTAATAATTCACAATAACCATCTCATTGTTTTTAATAAACCATTAGAGATTTATTCAGATGATTAATTCTTATTTTCGTAAATCTCTTTGTCTAAAAAACAATAACAAACAATGCACTTTAACAATATTGATTAATGTTTTGCCCTCATATTCTTTTCTTATAATTGCCTGTCGCCGCTTATATATTGTCATTTAGTCCAACCTTGACATTTTCTAGTCTCTAACATTATATATCTTAGAGATCTCATATCTCTAACAGAAACAACAACAAAAACAAAGAACTATTTTCGATGTTCTTTTTCTTACCATGCAACATGATCAACTAATGCAGTTTGTAAAAGAAGATCTCGTCGTTGTAAAATATTTTCACAGATAAGATTTTGATTAGCACGAACAGCTACACCATTATTAACACATAATGAACAAAGTACATCAAGTACTTTTGGATCACGTCCATTTCGATCAAGTAATCCAATAACTAAACAATTAATATTATATATTTTGAACTATATATTAAGTTGTTTTTGTTTTTCTTCTTCTAACTTACTAGCAAGTATATGAGATTCTGTAATCATATTTAACACTTCAGGACTATCAACAAGTACACTATGAAGTACTTCTAATACTCCACTTGATGCTTGTTGAGATTGTAAACGATTAACAAGCCAATTAAGTCGAGCACTTTGTGCAAAATTTGAACAATTAGCTCGATTACCTTTAATTAATGCAGCCAAAACAACATAAAGTTTATTTGTAATATCTTCAATTTTCTCCTCAACACCTTCTAATAATGATGTTTTATCTCTACGTTCACTAAAAAAATTTATTGCTGCTATTAATATTCGAATCATTCCCTAGAAAAAAACCAAAAAACAAAAAGAAAAAGAAGTTCAAATATAAAACAAAACAAAAAGAAATTTTTGTTTTTATACTTCTTCTTGAAATAAATCCTGTCGATTTCGTAAAGCTTTAAGACGTATTTGTCTTTCTTCATGATCCAGCGATAGTGATGGTTGAGAAAAAAATCCAATTAAATCTTGTAATAAAGCTTGTACGACATCACTTTTGCTTAATAAATGATTTGCAGTTTCTGCATCAATTGACATTGGACTTAACAAAAACAAACCAATAAAAATTTGTAAGCGCAAGTTCTCAACAAATATGAAACTCACATGCATTCTCTAGTCTCATTATACTAATACAAAATACATAAAATGTTTGTTTACAAAATTTTTTAGATTTGTCGATATTGGCCCGGCTTTGTCTACGGCAGACGATCTGCCTCGATCCTATTTACCTCCAAGCGACATTGTCTACCTATTGTTATTTCACTTTCTGCCTGTAAAAAATTGGCAGGAAATCGAACATTATGAAGAAACCTTGATTTAACATTATATTATTATTATTATTGTAACCATTCATTTAACCGGCAAATAAGCTTACTACATATAAATTTTTAACCACGCAAAAATTAGAAACTGCATTATTTAGAACATTTACAAGAGTATTCCAACCTTTTGAATTTCAATGAAACCTTCCGAATGTTCTAGAACAGTTGAAATCTTATCGTTAATGTTGTTCAACAACTTTTTCTATTGCTAAGGAACTCTGGGAAAGGAAAGTAACACCTGTTGCCTTGGTTGTTAAGAGATCCCTTTTACGAATGTGAAAATCAAAATTTTTTTCGATTTTTAATTAAACTTCAAAACGTATCCTCTATCAAATGCTATATAAATGAGAGCTTTCTGTTGTCAGTTAGTACTTTTATTAAACCTACTTCTCGAGATCTCTAGCGGAAAAACTTGGGCTGCGACTATTCTTTGTATACAAAATTTTTCGAATCGTAATTTCTAAAGGTGTGGAGAGCATGGGTCATAGATTTCTAACACACCATTGAACATTGCCTGATTCCGATCACTTTAGTTGCAGACAAAAAAAGTCCTGATACATGCAAGAAAATTTGTTTTTCTCGAAACCAATTTTTACACAAAGCATCAATTACATAATCATCTCCTATTTCTCTGACATCTAAAATATTGGATCATTGATTTTACAAAATCAAACATGCCAAACAATGTTTAGCACCTGTAAAAACAAAACTTCCAGCTCTATCGAACTTAGTGTGACTGGCCATAAAATTTGAGTCATTCTTTAGAAACTCCCAAAAAAAAAAGAGGTTCGCTTAAAGTATGTAATAGGGAGTCGCAAAACTCTTGATGAATAGTTTCTTACTCTGTTCTATTAAATCTTCCAAGAATAGCATTACATATTCGAATAACTAAAGCAGTTTTTTGTTCTTGTTCTTGTGCTCGAACAAGACGAAAACAATCATCCATATGACCTTCAACAGCAGGAATAATCTAATTAAATAAAACAAAATTTATAAATAAAAGATTTTTGTTTTTTGCGAGTTCTTTTACTCGTTTTTCTTCAACTTTTCCAATGCCTTTTATTGTTAATTCAAGTGTTTCATAACTAATCCAAAGATCAGAATCAACATGACGTATAAAAACAATTGTATCACCATATTTTATTGTTGGTGCGCCTAAATTTTCTTGTTCAGCAATTTCTTCAGTTTGTTTTTCCTAAATGAAAACAAAAACAAATCTTAATTTTAAAAAATTTATCATCTATTAAATCTTTATACTTTCGACATTTTCATTTCGAATGTTACGGCAATTGCGCTTGCATTCTTCTTCGATATACATGTTACTTTCGGACCTAGTAGTATAAATTTTACAATAAAAAAAAGAACTGACTTTTTTTTGATAATGATTATTACCATGTTCATCGCCAATAACAGCTAAATAAAGACCTGAGGTAACATGCCGAAGGCGAACTAATGAACTCCAACCAACAAAACCACTATACCATCTGTGAAAAAGAGAAATTGTCATATTTTTCCAAAAAAAACAAAACTATTTTTTTATTTCATACTTTATTTTAAAACATTCAATACGCCATAATGATCGAGCTTGATGACAGGCAGCACCACTTTTAATAAATAAACTAAAACAACAAAATCAATTGATTAACATATAAATAAATATCAAGAGTATGTATTCTCTTGGGTGTTAGCTTATTTATTTATTTATTCAAGTACATTGGCCTTCATGTTAGTTCTATTATAATTATTATTTGATAACTTATGAACAAATTACAAATAATATTTTCATGATAAAAAAGAAAAGAACCGAATTCTTTTTTTCTTTCTACTCGAAGATTTCTCTTGAGAATTAAATTTGATTTACAATTATTTAATCTTAAAAAGATTCAATTTATTGGATAATCCAAATAAAGTGGCAATGTCAGGTTGTTGTCAATATCTTTTTTAGTTGTTTCCATTTGAACGTTGATTGTTTTTTTGCAAAAGATTATTCGTTTAATTTTGCACACACACAAAAAATATAACATTTTTCTTTGTTTTATTCAATAATATTTTAAGAAAGTAATCATTTTGTAGCTACAATTCAAAATTTTACATATCAACAGTTTCGAGTATTAAAAAACATATGATTCATTTTTAGATTATTCTTATTTTAAGAAGAAACTTGATATGTATTGCTTTAGAAACCTGCAATTATTTAAAGTTTTGAATTGTTTTTGTTGAATGATAAGAGAAAACATCGAAAACAAAGATTCCTTACAAGGAAAAATATTAAACTATCATATGTTGTTCGACTTTATATTATGGCTACGAGTAGGTCTCTGTGGAACTAAGATAAGTTTAAAAAGATTTAGATCTATGGCTTAGTGATTAAAAAGTTATGGCTGTTTTAATGAAATTGTTCCTGAGACCAAGACATTTCTGGAAAACTCAAAACAAAGAGTTTGGAACAGAAATTTTGCTTATAAGCATGTTTAATAGTCCTGAAAGTGTTAATGAAATCAAACATGTCTTCGTCAAAGATATTCGATTTCCAAGTAAACTCGATTATTGTGTCGTTCTATCGTAAATTGCTGGTTTTTTTTGGATGTTGAATATCTTGAGAAAGATGTATTCGTTTTCATTGAAATCTTCAGGACTATCAAACGTTCTTATAAGCGAAATTTGAAGTCGAAATTTTTTGTTCTATTTTCAGGAATAATTTGACTGAAACAGTCATAGCTCTTTATTATTAAGTCATGCGTCCGAACCCTTGTAAACTTGTCTCGGTCTCACCGAGACTTACTCGTAGCCATAACACGAAGTCAAATGGCATTCGACAATTGAATATATTTCCTCGTTAGCTATTTGTAGAAAACTATTAAAATGTTTTTCAGCAAAAAATAACCTTTAGAAAATTGGACGTTGCTGGGATCTTATAGTATTATCAGGATAATTTTTCTACAAAATTAAACGAGAAATCTTTTGACGAAGAAAAAAAAGTTTCGAATACAGCACTGAAGAAGATATTAACATCATAATTTCAATTTCTCTTACCTTCCAGAATCATCAATAACTTGAGAATCCGGTGGTGGTGTTGTAATACAATGATCCATATTTCCATGCATTAATCGTATAACATCACCACCAAGTACAAAACCTGGATTTTTAACACGTGCTACACCACTTGATATGGGTACAAGACTCCAGACTTGCTGACGAAATGATGCATTAACTCGCCCACGTTCATTTGTTGACATATATGCATGCTAAGAAAATATTGAAATAGAAGTTTGCTTTTTTTTTTTAAATATTTAATAAAATTTTTCATACAAGATATCGTTCTGAGAAAACTGAAACCAATATAACATCATCATTGAAGCGCACTTTTTCGCCTTCACTTCTTTGTTTTGATGCTGGATGAATAGTCCACCAACAAGATTCGCCTAAATGATAAATTATACATTTTTTTTTCAAAAAAAAAAAATCTGCTTTATAATTTATCTTTAACATACCTTGTGCATCTTCTTTTAAGCCTACATCAAAAGCGAGCTTGTCATTTGATGTACTTGTCGACAGACAACTCAAGTACTAAAATTAATTCATTTTATTTTGTTTATTTAATTAAAAAAGAAAAAAAGAATTAAGTTTTTTTTTTACCATTTGACTATGATAATGTCGAAGAAGAACAGCATGACCATATAATAATGTTCGAAATGTTGTTTGTCCTCCTTGACTTCCAGATGACTTTAATAAATGATTAAATATAATTGATTTGAAATAACAAAAAAAAATATGTATGTATATAAAATTTACTTGTTCAGTTGAAGTTGTATTTACCATTTCTTGCAAAGCTCGAACTGATACAGCTTGTTCGAGTACAAATATACATGATGCCAAGTCAGGACAACAAACCTGATATAATAAATTAAAATAATTCTCATTTAAACAAACATGTAAAGGTCAAAATATTATCACATGACAAAATGTATCAATCTTCTATAGATAATTTTTTCTTTTTCTTTTTATTAACCCGCTTTCATAAAAACCATAAAGCAGGAAAACAAAAGTTAACATGCAATGAATAAAAAATGCATGACAAGCAGTAAATATACATATACAACAATATAAAATAATAATCATAATAATGAGGGATGTCTACCATTGAATATTTTCTACCTCATTAGATATATCTTCAAGATAACACATTCGATTTCCGAATACTTCACCCGATAAAGCCATACGTTTTACACCTGATACAGGCACGCAACTTAAACATAAATGATCTTCCTAGAAAATACAAAGGATTATAAAATAAGTTAATATAAAGAAAATTGATTATTTACCGTTCGCATAAACTGAACATCATCATCTTCAGCGCCCAACATATGTTCACCAGCCATGATTTTTTCAATATTATCTTTCTATATCTTATCGATATATGTTCATATACATCATCATTATAATCATTTTGATCTTCAATAAAGTAAAAACATGAATTTCACACTTCCTTTTTTTCTCTATCAACGAATCAATTGAGCGCATATATAACAGCACTACGACTGAATGAACCGGATGCGCTTTGTCTCTCTATCGATCTATATTTTCTATTTTTTCTTTATCTCTCTGTCTCTTCTTCTTCTACTTGCTTTCGTCGATCTAATAAAATCACGAGTGTGTTGCCGACCAACGATGACAAAGGACGAGAAAGGAGACAGAGACGACTTCAAGGGCACATGCATGCTATACAACGCTACAGGATGATAGCAAGCTCTATCTCACCCGCGCGCTCGCGCTATTACTAATAGTTTTAGATGATCGACGATATGCACAAAAGAGCAGCGGCAATAGAAAAAAGAATATGATGGTAGAATACTCTTTCGTTATATATATCTATCTATATATATATAGATAGATATATAACAGCATCATCAGAAAGAAACAACAATTACACTCTTTCTGTCTGCAAAAGAAAAAGAAGAAAAAAACCTAAAACGAGTAAATATCATCATAAATCAATGATAATGATGTAGGTTTTTTTCTTGAACATTTTATTTAAAAAAAATGAATTAAGAAAATGATTAATTTTTACCATCATATTAACAGTATATAAGATAGTTACTTAAAAATAGAATAGATAAATAGATGAGTTAAGAAAGATCAATTCGAACAATAGCATCTGTCTGGTAGAATTGTCTCAGAGGAATAGAATAGATAGCAAATGATGGCAAGATACCATTACATCTCTCCGACCTTTTTTCTCTTTTGGTTCGAAGGAAGGAGAATGAGATAGTTTTCTGAATATGAGGCGTGTATATTTGTATGTTTGCGTGTACTGACATCAAGAAGAAGAAGGCCATAAGAGGGTGCTAGAGTAAGAAAGAAGAGAGATCTGGAACGAATTGATGAGAAAGAAGAAGAAGAATCCACTAACATCGCTAACCATCATTTTTCTGTCCATATGTTAAGGCAAAGAGAACAGGATATGGTGACAACAGTTGTTGTTTCCAACATTGTTTATATTGTTTAGCTAGAGTATATAATGCATAATAATTCACACTACCGTCGTTGAGAACAGCGTATAAGCAATGAATTGCTGATAATCAGTGTTATAAAACATACTGAGAAGGAAAAAAGGAAAACATTGAAGATGAAAAAATTAAATGCTTCTCCATGGTCTAAGTCGATCATACACACTTCTTGTTGTCAATGTTAGTTGTTCGTTCATTACATTCATTTCCGTTTGATGATGATGATGACTTGTGCAAATAAAATGCCCATGCACATCTATCTATCAAGAACTTATTGTCAAGACACAATTGCTCCTTTTCTTTTTCAAAAATGCTCATGTAAAGAAAAGAAAGAGACCCATTCATGATGTTATTTTTGTCATTAAATATTGATTAGTTTCAATCAATCTTTTTGATTGACAATTTAAACTGATCAGTCAAGGTCAAAAAAAAAAAAAGATTTCTTTTTTTTCTTTTTTTTCCCTTATATTTATAAATCAGTAATATCTGATTTCTATCACGAATAAGAAGTCACTAGTCTTCTATTTATTCTATAGCTGTTTGATTTCGATGAATACGTTGAATAAGTTCAATAAATGATGCATAACTCATTGTTAATAAATTCATGTAGGCTTTTTCTGTTGATATTGTTGGATATAATTGTTGTTGATGTTGTGAAGGAAATGAATTAAAACATGTTTGAGATATAAGATATGAAAAATAATCCAATAAATCTTTATCATCTTCAATTTGCAATGTTATTAATGTTTTAACAAGTTTATCGTAATCACGTGTTTGTACTGATATTGTTCGCCAATATTTTGGTATATAATAAAATGAATCATTTTTTTCTTTCGATAATATATTATCATTAAATATGAGATAGATATCACTTTCGTCTATTTTTCGATCACTATCATCCATTTGCCATGTCGTCATATGTTTTTTTATTTGAATAAATGATATATCTGTTCGTGTTAAAAGATTTTCTTTATTAATTATTATCTGTAAGTATTTCATTATTTTATTAATAGTTAATTGATCAAGTCGACTAAGAATTTTATCTGGTAAATCAAGATGAGGATATTTTATTTCATATATAGACCAATGTTGAATTAAAGATGATTGTTGTTCTTTATGATGATTACGAATTTCAATATTAATTTTAAAATTATTTAATTGATCAATATCATGTATTTTTAGACATACATCTGTATTTGTTAAAAGAAAATATATATCAATATAGGATGACTGATGAGAATATTTTTCCTCTGTAATTGATAATATATTTAATTTAGTATTTAATTTAAATGGTACAATTGAAAAATTTTTTATATCTGTTTGATTATTTTCATCATTTGATGTTAATGGATAAAATAATCTCCATTCAAAATATTCTTCTTCAGACATTTTTATATTATTAAAAATTAGTAAAAAAAAAAAAAAAAGAAAAAGACGAAGAAAAAATAGCGCAAATATTAAAACCTATATTTTTTTTTATTTCCTCGTTTTTCTTTTTTTTTTCCTTTAATCGAATGTTTATGCAAAGAAAAATAATTGCTAACGAATAATATTTGAGCGCAGTAAATTAAAAGAAAATTTTTTATATTTGCTTTGCAGGTAATTTTCCTTCAGAAAAGAAAAATGTAACGGATGATTGATGGCCTTTCTTTCTCTTTTTCTCTTTTTTTGTGTCGTCGTTTGCACATAAATGACAAAAATCTGTATAGTAGCTATTGTGATTATACATGCTTTAATTCACCTATCATTCAGTTGTCTAGTTTGTTATTTACAATACGTATCATCACGTGTTGTTTTTTTCTAACTTGTTTTTTTTAGATATTTGTTCGTTTTAAACAGTTTATGGGAAATATCACTATGGGAAATATTAGTGGCAATATTCAACGAAAGTGATATTTTTTATATTTACTTCTCTACGTTTATATTCTTAGTTTTTTTTTTTTAGAATAAATACATTAAAAAAACGAAATCATTCAAATCGTGGAGCTAAACCTATTAATGCGTTACTTATTGTTGATGTACAATATGATTTTATTGACGGTACATTAGCTCTTAAAGATTGTCCAAGTCATCATCAAGGCGAACAAGTTATACCGATTATAAATAAATTATTAAATGATATTCATTTTGACATTATTGTTTATACTCAAGACTGGCATACACCTGATCATATATCATTTCATGAAAATTTACCATTACGTGCGCATCTACTTGCAAAAGATTCTAAAAAGGTTGATGAATTAAAAGTATTTGATACAGCTATATTTTTACTTGATGATGAAGCAAAAACAAAAAAATTGCGTGTTGAACAAATACTTTGGCCAACACATTGTGTACAACACAGTCATGGTGCTGAATTACATAAAGATTTGCACATAGTGAAACCAAATAAACATCGTCAAGTTGTTAATTTATTCAAAGGTAATGACAGTGATATTGATTCATATTCAGCATTTTGGGATAATCAAAAAATTCGTGAAACAGCATTAAATACAAAATTAAAGGAACATAATGTTACAAATGTATTTATAGCTGGTATAGCAACTGATGTTTGCGTCTATTCAACAGCTTTACATGCCGTTGAATATGGTTATAGAACATTTATTGTTGAAGATGCATGCCGTGGTGTTGATGTAGCCAATATCAATTTACGTCTTGATGAATTAATTAAACGTAATTGTGTGATTGTACAAGCAAATGAAATTAAAGACATAATTTGAACATATTTTTTTTTTTAAAAACAAAGAAAATCATTTATTCCCTTTTAAGCATAATATATTGAGTAAATAAGTGACGAAAGAACAGAAAAACAATATAGAATTGAATTGAAGAAAGAAAACAAAAAAAAAACAAAGAGACTCAATTAATTAAAAAAACAAAAAAATGAATAAAGCAAGAAAAGCAAAAGAAACCCAAAAAAGGAACATGATTACATGATAAGACAGCCAGCATGCTTGTTGATAAGACGGTGACCTGATTGATAGGTTTGGAGAAATTCTAATTGACGAAGATTGAATGAACCACGACGGCGTGAACGAATAAAATCAATAGATTCTTGTCGGTTCATACCAGCTTCACGTAAAGCCATGGCAACAAGAACAGGTGATCTATTCAAAATAAATATAATAGAATAAAAAGAAAAGATTTGAATAGAAATAAACGAACCGTCCAAGACCATGAATACAATGAACAGCAATACAACCATGTTTATTCTCTTTAACAATGTTCAGCCATTTATCACGAACAATTGAATCAGGTGCACTTCCATCGGGATATTCAAGATCCTTAAAAGAAAAGAAAATTATGACCTTTTATTTTCTATAAATAAAGTCTATTCTTATCTAGTCAATTTAAGACAAAAAACATGAGAATAAATAATGTGAATTTACTTATCACTGCCGACTTATTTTTATATACTTCGAAAACACGATTTATAGTTTCAGGGTATTAAAGCTAATTACAATGACTCAGCACTAGAATATACTCTTCTACGTCATTAATAATTAATACATACATAAACTTTAATCCCGGCTGCTTCAATTGGTTTTGCATCATAAGTTTTTTCTGAGACACGAACTAATACTGTAACACCATATTTTAAACAAGTCTATGAAAATAATGAATAAAAAATTTTACAAATTCAATTTCGCTTTTCATACTTCAATAAATGAGTGAACATTTTCATCAGCTGGACTGTTCGTAATTAAAAAACGAAGATGTTTATAACGAAGTTCCGTCATTGATGGATTATTGAGAAATTGAGCTGCAGGCATATTTGAATTAATTTTGTTCTTTTTATTAATGAAAACCTTTTTTTCTAATTTTTTTGTTGAGTTTTTTTTAATCTCTAAGTTTCGTTGATATAAGACACCAATCAAATTTATTTGAACAATATCGATATGGATAATATCGGTAATAATAATATTTAATATAATAGCGTACTAGTCAATATTGCGCTCGGCAAAACTCGCCCGAGAGCGTGCAGTCGTGCACGTATTCGGTCTACAAAAAAGATACAATTATTCGATATAAAAATTAGTTTTCAAAAACAAAATAAAACATCTTACCGCTTGTTTTCGCGGATTTTCAACCTGAACAGTTATAGGCATGGAATAATGGAAAGACGTTGTCGTCAAAGCTCGCTGAGAATGCTGAATGAATAAATAAATATAAATCTAAAAAATATAAAATATTGCACAATCAAACATGTTTACCAATCGAATTATAACGGATAAAGCTATAGAGAAAAATGAAAGAAAACGAACATATTTATCCACATACACATCCACATATGAATTTCAAGGCTCACATACTCGTACGCATACATAGACGGTCGTTTAACGAAGAAGAGAAAAGGAGCAAATATTCGATGACGGTAACAAAGAAGACGGGGAAACGAAAAGAAATGAAAAGAGCAACGAAATAAAATTTAATCACTTTATATACTATCTCGGAACGGGTAAAACATACGTAATTAGATTGTAAATGATGTCATGATAAAGTGAAAAATAGTGAAGAAAGGAAAAAAAAAAATTTTTTTTTTCGATCACTGTCACAATTTATCAAGAAAATTATATAAGATAGAAAATAATGATGTAATAATACTAACCATATATTATTATTGATTATATCAACAAAAAATAAAGGTTAAGATTTCATAATGTAAGAATACTGTTACTATAAAGAGTTGCTGCAATTGCAAACAAACAAATCAAGTAATACCCTCTCGTTCTCCTGTTTTTTTCAAAGTACGATGTATGCCGACTGTAGTTACATACAACTATCCTCTATGAAGAGAAGAAGGAAAGAAAAAAAAAATATAAAGCAGATAAACAGCAACGGTTACCCTACACATCAGTAACAAATTCAGGAAGAATATAAGCAACACCGACACATAAATACATCTATTTTCTCATATAAAGTATTTGATGTGCCAAAGAGCAAATAAAAAAAAGAGGAAAGGACAAGGATCTCAATAACAAAACCAAGCATAGTATGATCATTTTTTTTTCTTCGCATTCTGCTTGTTAATGCAGATGGTGAAAATTCGACATGTTTGACGTCAACAAGAGGGTAAATTAGCCCATTTAATACGAAATAAGTACCCTGTAACAATGTATATACACTTATATAACGTTGTCTGACATCATATTTTTTTATTTTGCTTTTCCTTTTTCAATGCGGTTATATTTGCATAAGCAATAAAAAAAACAAAAATCATTCGTCAGCATTACAATAAAATATTTGAATGATGCAAAGTGATTAGAATAAATAAAAATGATTCATGGATTTGAATTGAGTCAAGAATAGATAAATGCATTTCCAGATACCAATATATAAATATATGCAAGAGATAAGAAAAAATTAGTATCCTAACCTGTGAAATTACAATGAAATCTATATATATATATATCTAAAAGGTAAAGAAAATCATTCTTGTTAATATGATTTTCTTTTCTAATTTCCTCTATTAAGACATAAACAAACGCATATTGATGTAAAGCTAACAAAAACCGGTTTTTTTTCTATAAGGTAAAGGTTATGCGTAAATCGATTTTGCTCTTACGCAAAAAATATTTACCACACAGGTGAGCGTAACTTTTTCTACTCGATATAAACTTCTATTATGATATGATATTATTTAATATAAATACTATTTTACATCAAATAATAAATTATGAAGATTAGCTTATCATAAAACATCAACTATGTACTTAAAATCTTGAAAATTTTACTGAGTTCGTCTAGATTATGAATAATGCGATATGTGACTTCCGTAACTGCTTGATAATACGACAAAGACGCTAGGCGTAAACACTTTAGACTTCCCTTCGATTTCCGTTTTTCTTTTTATCTTTTAGAACATAAATAGTCATGCTCACTATAAATCTCGTTAAATCAATAGATGATAGTGCATATAAAACAAAAAACTTACGAATAAAAATATGCAACGCAGAAAAAGAAAAACAAATATTTCGTCACCAATAGAATTCCATACTGTAACCAGGCAATAATACAATGATATATTCTCAATAACACAAAAAGGAAAAACAGTTGGGTCTTACTCAGTATTTATTATGAAATTCAATAGATAAATTTATTCATTATGAATTCAAATATTTTCATGATTATAGATGCAGCAATGAAGCTGAATAGAATCTTCACTTTGTAAAACAAACAATTGTTGTATGATTAATATTATGCGAATAATTTTACTCAAGTCGAACAAACCTGTTATTTATTTTGGGGGGTGAAAATATTTTTTTTTACATTTTAATAAAGAAAATAAAATATTTGATAGGATATTGTTTAATTTCCGATTGTAACCATAGGATGACAACACTGATGGCAAAGAAATTGATTGGATGATGAAAATAACAAATGAATATTTAATAAAATAATAAAATTAGTAAAAAAGACCGATATAAAGAAATAAAAAGAATTTCTCTTTAAATATTTGATTTATTAAATAAATAAATTTTTTTTATTGTAATAATTCTTTATTTGATATATATATGTTATATCATTGGTTGAAATTTGTGCTCTTTTTTGTTCTTTGTGCGAATGTCTTGATCGAAGAAAAGAAAGCGGGAATATGTTCTATAGACATTAATTGTTTAACTTGATTTTTCGTTATTATGGAAGAAGTTCAAAAAACTCAAAATGATGAATCATCATCAGAAGATTGGAGTAAAGAAAATTTTTTATTTAAAAAGAAAAAAAGTTTTTTAATTAAAATTTTTCCACTATTTTCTTTTTTGTTTTTAAGCAATTACTTTTTGTGTTATCGGTAAAGCTTGTTCAAATACTCGTTTACTTTCCGCACTGGAAGATCGTTATGCATATGAATGTATAAATAATGAAGAACAAATTCTTCGAACATTATCCGAAACAAAACAATTATTAACTAAACGTCAATTACGTATATATGTCATTGAATCATTTGATGAAAATTTATTTTATAATTTAAAAGAAGATGAAAATATTTATATAATTAGTGCTGAACTTGTATTAACTTGTGCTGAAAAGAAAATTGTATGAATTTATTTGATATGATTGAAAAATCAAAAAAAAAAGACAACTTTTTTTCTTTATTTAAAGGATATTCCGGTTCCACGAAGAAATCGTCCATTGTATTCACAACATCTTTCTTCAGCTGTTATTTGTTTTGTTGGTGGTACTCGTCGAGAAATACATGTAAATAGTTAACTGTTAAAGTATACGAATAAAATTTTTTTTCAATCTTGAACGAAATTAAAAGGAACGAAAGTTATACAAAATTTCAGGTTTTTCTCAAAATCAATTTTTTTAACAGGAAAATTGAACTTTTCGCCGAGACGCTTCGATCAGTTGAGCTGAAATGTTTTATGTGACAACTAGGATCAAATCGAGGTGTATATAGTTTTTTTTCTTAAAATAATATTTTGGCAGATTGTTACAACATTTGCTCTAGGTAAAAAACACACTTTTTTTGACAAAGACTGCCAGTATTTTGATTCTCCTGAGCGAAGGAAACAATATTTTTCAAAGAAAAATTCAATCATAAAAGATGAACTATGACTGTTTGGGGAGGAGGGAGGGGAGAGACTTCAGGCCAATTTTGATCGGGCCATTCTTACGAAAGTCGGGACGAGAACATAACCATAAGTAAAAAGATGGTGAAGAAATAAGTCCCAAATCGAAAAAATAAATCAATCTCCTTGTGATTTACATTAGCAGCAATCTTGTTTTGTAATGTTTTTATAAATATTATGTTTGTTTGATTTTATAGACAAAATTTAGTGATATTGTTCACTATCTTGGTGGATCGGTTAGAAAAGATTATGGTGATCAAGTGACACATGTTGTATCATTTGCTAATCTTGGTGAAAAATATCTTGTAAGAATTGATTTAAGTTTTTGTTTTTATTGTCAAAGTTTTTTTGTTTTTTCATATAGACAGCTTTTAATATGGAAAGAAGTGAAATTCTTACAGAAGATTGGTTATTAGAATGTTGGAAAGAACGAGATAATCGTACATTTGATGCACTTAATATAGATTTTATTCGAATGTATCGAGCAAAACCATTACATAATCTTAATTTGTTTTTTTTTGGTGCTGCTGATGAAACTGAACAACGACATTTACATACACTTACTCTTGATAATGGTAAAAAAAAATTTAATTTTTCATATATTTGATTTAAGATGATAAAATTAGACAATTTAAGTGTTTAAACAGATATGTTTAACATACGGATGAATTGACTTTTTTTTGACAAAGAAAAAAAATAGTTATTAACACTCTTAATCTCAGTCATTAGTATGTTTATCTTGTTTTGAGAAAGCATAAGTGTATTATAAATGAGATTATATATTTGACGTAGGATGGTTCTAAAAATAGCCTTATTGCTAAACGTTTTTTTTTTATCTATAGAATAGCCAATAAATAATTAAATGATAAAAAACATCCAACATCTTCTCCTTGCTTTCATCAGTCGGACTGATTTATTTTTTCTCGGTCATAAAAGCCTTTCTAAACTTTTTATTTATAAACAAACGAACAAATAGATACGACGTAGAACTAGCAATTGCGGTCACAAGTATCTCACATACTCTTATGGCTAGAAATATAATATATGAATTCTAAAGGTCAAGACGAATTGACCTGATCAATCTATCGTTAAGTAAAATATCTTCATTAAAGGACTATATAATGGTTGGTTCGTCGAGTCATAAGTTCTTTCTCTTCTTGAATTATTGGATTCACAGTTAGAAAGTTTACCATTGACCATAGCTCCTTGTGAACGCAAGTGAATGAGCTCGAATTAGGGCGACCTCGTATCTATTTGACAGGTTCCATATAAAATCTTTCATCAATTTCTATCACCAAGAAAAACAATTTAGCTTTACTAATGAAAAGAGACTGGAGATTTTGATAAGATTAACAAAAGTCTGATAATCAAATTGTCTAAATACTCTAATATTTCAAGAACAAAAAACATTGATTTAGCCTGAAATTCTTGTACTACCATATATTATTTCATTGTACAAACATCATTTCAACTTAATAAATCAGAAGAGATTTGAATTTTGTTTTAGACATTACGAATATAGGCGGCGAAGGTATAAGGCTTGTTAAAGCGAAAGCTTAGTGTCCTAGATTCACATTTCATAAGTTCAAACAGTTTTCCTCTTTCATTAGATTGATTGATGTGAACAACGCATCACGTTTTTTGTACAAACGTTAATATCTCTCGCCGCCTCTGGCAGCTAATAATCCAATTCTTCATTATAAGTGAAGAAAAACTATACAAAAACTCAGCTAGATTAACTAGAATCTGTTAAAGTTTTTCAGTGACTAAGATTACATGCTTACTAAACATTTTCAACAGTGAAAAAGCTCCATGCACGTTGTGAACTTCTTTCTGATCTTCACCACTCTTACATGTTGTCAAAGATAAGCTCAATAGAAGAAACCTTCACTGTATTTCATCTAACAAGAGAAATGTTTCAGCTGATAAATCATTTTTGATTTTGGACTTTCTACATAAGGTAGATTCCAGTGAGATATAAAACGTCACAAAACTATAAGTACTCTTAGACCTTTCTTCCACAGTTATAATCATTCTAGTCACAAGTGGGCAAAATACCTTCATTGAATTTATTGGAACATGTCATGCCATGGCCAAAAATTTCAGTAAAATGGCTCTAACTCTGGAAGGAAGGTCTAAGAACATTTCTCCTTTTAGAAGGTTTCATATCTTACGCAAAGAGTCTGAACTCAAAAGCTTCTCTTCTTTCATTCTTAATCTAAAAAAAAAACTGTTAAACCTACTGGAAAATGAAAACGTTAGCCTTTGTGTGAAAATTTTATGCATAGAATTCTTCTAATCAATAGAACGACTAAAAGAAACTTCTCAATAATTTAGGTGGATTTACTACAAATGAAATATCCGATGCAACACATATTATCTTTTGTAATGGAATGGATGTTAATATATTTCTATCTGCTTATCCATCATACAAACGAAAACATCGTCAACATATTGTCAATGTTCAAGTAGATATAATATAAATCAAATAAAAATTTTTTTTCTTTATTAAAATATATTTTTCTATTTCAGTGGTTTTGGGAATGTTTATGTTTAATGGGTAAAGCTGATGAATCAACATATTCAATAAAATTACCTGGTATGAATGAAACAACAACACCGGATTCTCCACGTTCAACATTACTATCATTATCAACATTATCACCATTATCAACATCAATAAATGATTCAAATTATATTCAACAACATAATACAACAACATCTGTTAAACGTAAACGACGAAAAGAATCAAATTCAAATAATAATAATGAAAATAATACAACACCAAATACAAAACGTTTTAATAGTAGTAATGAAAATGAAAATGGTCTTGATGATGATAATATGATAATAGATAATTATGATAAACAACAAAAAACACCAATTATAAAAAAAGATAATAAATATTTAATTGGAATGGAAATACGAGAAACAGAAAAAAATTATGTTACAATGTTATCAAATATTATTCGTGTAAGTCATCTAAAACTAAGAAATTCTTTTCAATGTTTGTTTGTGTTTTTTTTTTTGAAAAGTTTTTCAAAACAGAAATGGAAAAAGATGATCGTCGAAATGGACCAATATTAACTAAAGTTGAAAGTACACAAATATTTGGTAATATTGAAGAAATTTATCATTTACATTTGGCAATTACAGAACAACTTGATAAAGCCGTTAATGAAGATGTTTGTATTGGTTCAGTTTTCTTAGCAAATGTAAGTTTTGAATAATAATATCAAGAGATATTCGAGACCAAATTTTTTTTGTTTCGATGTAAAATTTATTTGTATTACATCTAAAATTATCTTTCAATGCTTGATTTTTGATTTATCTAGTTGACAATTAGCACTTGTTCGAATCATCTCTATTGAATTATATTCTGATAATTCGCTTCAAATCATAGAATATTTAACTAAAATCTTTAGTTCCGGTTAGGGCAACTTTTTTTCTCCTTGTCCTGGTCCTGCATGTCTCTGGTGAGGATAGATAAGAGTTTGACATTGTATAATTCCATTAATGTTTAAGTTTGATTATCAAAGCACAGATATGAAATATCGAACGGAAAGACTTCAGATGCGTCATTAAGACCATTCTTCTTCTTCCTCGAGAAAATTTAATTTTTCGAGAAAAAAAATCAAAATTGAGTTTTTGTTATAGTAAGGAAGGCTCGGCCTTCCAAATGGGGATAGTTTTGAATAACTCGCATCTTTCTATTTTGATTAAAAAATAATAAAACGTTTTAATATTAATTAAAAATTATACAAGTTTTTTTTTTTGAGAGATTTGACTTGTTATTATTTTCGAACTTGAGAAGATGAAACATCATCCAAACACTTCAGATGTTATCAGTTAATTTCATCTATTCATCTGCTTCAAAATTACAAAAAAAATTCGCTTCCAAACTTCTCATAATCATAGAGCCTTCAAGATTTTTCCAATGATCAAAAATGATCTATAAAGAAATCTAAGTTTCAATCTTATTCGACATAACAAACTGACATTTTCACGGAAAAGAATTTCTTACTACGGATAATTCATATATAAAACATTTTTTTTTAGGCCGCCGAACTTTTACGTGTTTATCAACCATATACAAAATTTTATGATAAAACAATTCAAGCAATACATTCATTTGAAAAAAGCAATTCTCGTTTTTATGCTTTTCTTAAAGTAATTATTTTATTTATTAAATCTAAATATAAAAGAATTTTCTCGTTTTTATTTTTGCTATTTAAAAGATTTGTGAACATAAATCAGAATTAGGCAAACAACATTTAGCTGATTTAATGATTCGACCCATTCAACGTTTACCAAGTGTTTTATTACTTTTAGAACGTTTACTTAAATATACTCCAATAACACATATGGATTATCAATTATTAACAAATACAATTGAAAAGTTACGTGAAGTAGCAAAAAAACTCAATGAAGAACGAGGAAAAACAGAAAAACATCTTTCACTATTTAGTATTGTTAATAGTATTGATAATTGTCCAGTAAGAATTTTATACATTTTTTTTTTCTATTATTAATTCAATAAATTTAGCCCGAATTACTTGCTGCACATCGTGATTATTTACAAAAATTTAATTTAATTGAACTTTCACAAGAATTAACTGGAAAACGAACACATTTAACACTTTTTCTTTTCTCCGATTGTATTGAAGTAAATTGAATTTAATACTCAAAAAAAAATATATTTCCTTTTTCTATTAAATTTATTCATTTAGATAACTAAATTACGTGTTAATACATGGAAAACACCAGGTGTTAAATCAACAAAATCATATAAACATGTTGCACTAATTCAACTTAGTGATATACGTAGTTTATTCGATATAGCTTCATCATCATGTGATGGTAAAACGAAAAAAAAAATAAAAAAAAAAATTTTTTTGTCTACAAAATTTTTCTTTTTGTTTACAGAAAATGAACAGTTCGGTATGCTTTGTTCAATTGATGGTCAAGCACGTCAATTAATATTTCGTGTTGCTGATAATAATAATATGTCAATATCACGTTCACATTTAACCGATTCAATGACATCATTAACATCTCTATCAACTATATCGAGTTTAAATCAAACAAGTAAAACAGAAGTTTTACATCATTTAGCTAAAGCTATTGCTGAAGAACGATGTCTTCTTGATAAAGTAAATTAATAATGAATGATCGAAGAAAATTTTTTAGACCAAAATGTTTTTTCACTTTTAATATGTTTACGACAGGGTTAAAAGCAATAATTTTCTGTACTTTTCCAATATGAGCTTAGAAAATTTTGTTCAAGAGTAGTGAAGAACATTTTGAAAGAACTGAAAAATTATCAGAATCAGTTGTTTTGTACGGTGGATACTCCTTTATGAAATGAGATATCGAACTAACAAAGAAACCTCTTCAGATGTTCCGTTCTGATTTCAATGATTTTTTTGCCTATAGATATTACATAATGTTCTAATAAAAATTCGAAAAGGATTTTTATTGATATTTTCCTAAGTTATCGAATTTTTTTCAAGAGTTTCCAGGTTCTCGAAAAATCCATATTTTCGAATTTTGATCTGAAACTTTGTTCATATAGAGAACTCAACTAGACTAGCTTCCATAAAACAACTTAGAAGTTTTCAACAAAGTCTTTTTGAGATATGAAGCTTTCAAAAAATGCATGTATACACTATCCATAGAAAAAAGTCTATATCTTAAACGTCTCATATTTCGAAGAGACTTTATTCAAAACTTGTGATTTCTTTTTTATGAAATCTAGTCTAATCGAGTTCTCTGTATAGGTGCAAAGATTCCGCAATACGAATTTTTGCGAAAATCTGAGATATCTAGAAAAAGAAGTTCCAAGCCTATATTCGAAAAGAGCACAAAATCATCATAGCTTTTAACTTGTCGTAAATACTTTTTGACGCGTCATATCTTGTCTAAAAAGAAACTTTCTGTATCACCCATTAAATTATTTATTTAGACATCACTTATTGAAAATGTTGGACCTGAAAATGGAGCATTTACACCACTTTCATCAATGGATTTTATGAGTGATAATGATACATTATCAACTCATTCAACAATGAGTGCAACAACGAGTAGTGGATTAAATTCAGTTGGTAGTGCATTAAGAAGGTATGAAAATAAAAACAACAGATATTCTGTATAGAATAGACATTAGACAATTTTCTTGATAATTTTATTAACTTTCATTGTATAAACTTATAATTCATATGAAAAAGTACACCATTCGATTCTCTATAAAAGATTATGAATTGAAGATTAACACATAAATTATAAATTTGTCTTTGACAAAGTAATCCTATGTGTATTGCAAATGTTTATTTATTCGATTATATTCTTTCGACGTTTTTCGTCAATGCTGGAAAAACATCAGTTCGATTGGTGAATGGTTCTCGAGAGTAGTTTTTCAACAAAAAGAACAAAGATCAGGAAAACTAAACCATTCTAAATATTTCTATTACACATCACATGAACATCGCCTCCGTCAAAAAAAAAGCAATTTCACACCTGCAGAGATGTTCTCGTAACTTGTAATAAAAATGCTAAAAGCAGTATCTCAAATAATCCATTTAAATTTAGGATTCTATGACTCTGGATGCTCATATATGTCTCAAATTATCTTTTTTTGAAATAACAAAGAGTTCAAGACTGAGAGTTACTCTGAAAACATAACTGGTCAAGTATTTTAATTCACTATATGTTAATCTTCAATTCAAAATTTTTCCGAGATAATCGAACAGATTACTTCTTTGTCATATAAATTACACGGGTCTTATTCAATAAAAATTGTCTGATGTTCATTCTTTATAAGATATCGATTAATTCAATGATTGATTTATTTATTTTTATATTCTTTTAGTAGTTTATATAAAGCCAAAAGTCGACTTAGTCGAACATTTTCATTTAGTCCAATATCATCAAAAAATCGTTTAAAAAAAATGTTAACATCAAATAGTTCATTATTACATATAAATGATAAAGATAATAATAATTTTAATACAATGAAACGATTAAGTGTACCATCTCGACAAGATTCATTTACGAGTGAACGTAATTTTCCTCAATCACCGTCGAGATTTATGCATTCAATAAAAGAATGTTAGTAACAAAAAAAAAACCTTTTTTTTTTTATATAAACAAATAATTTTCTATGTATGTATATATATATATTTAGATTGATCTTCTGATAATATATTATCAAATCAATTCATCTTTATTTTGTCTCGTCTAATATCACGTTTTTCTTTTTCCTTCTTTCTTTTTTATGTCTCTATGTGAATTTTGCTCTTGAAGAGCATGTATAGACTATCTAAAAAAGAATAAATAAATACATCTTACGCTATTAATCAAATGAAAATATAATTTTTTGTGTAAAAGAAAAAGAAAAACAAAATAATCAAATTATAAAAAAACTGAATTATCTAGGGCAAAATAACTTTAGAATAATTAACCATTTATCATTCTTTTTTGCGACAAAGTCAATATGAAAAAAGTAAAACTTATTATATTTTGTCAAAACGGAATCGGAAACGGAATTGTTTATCTTAAGGAAAGAATACATTATTTTTTTTTTAATGTTTTATATACTTTAAAATATTTCGAGAGCAAATATCCACTGAGAATAATAAAAATATTTTAATTATTCAAGCAGAAAATTCAAGAAAATACATTTACATATTTTAATCATGATTTCCATTTGAGAATATTTCTAAGTCCCTTAGGAAAATCAGCTCATTTTATCACTAAGAAAAAAAAAACAGTGTGTGAAGATGCTTTAAAAGGAAACTATTGTATCTGGAAAGCGTGCAAACATGATGACATATTTTGCAGATACAAATGACTTTCTTTATGTGTGCTGTATGTCAAAAATAGGGTGAAAACAAATGTTATGGATGTTTTCCAGATGCAATAGTGGTCTTTGTAAGCGATTTCATGCATCTTTTATGATCAAAATAGTTGAATTTTGTTGTTTTTTAAATCGATATGAAAATATTCAAAGGAAAATCGTGATTGGAACATTTTTCTCTGATTGTGTACATTAGTAATTTGAAAGTAATGAAAGTTAATCATTTTAATTAATAATAAAGGTTAACTTGTTTGATATTGAATTTACAATTAAATTAGAAAAATTAGAAATAAAAATAATGTTTCAAAGATTAGTCTTGAATGCAGGTTGATGGTGTTTAAAATGTACTGGAAAATATTCAAATAGATTTATTTGAACATATGAGAACTGTGTTTTGAACTCGTACAGAGATAATTGAAGTTTGACAATAACAACATCATACTGGAATAACAAGAATGATTGGTCATTCCATTAAAATAATGTATTGATTTGTTTGAATTGAAATTCGAAACCAGACAATGATCTTTTTTTGCGGCTGTTTCATCACATGAAAATTTTTTTGACATGATTGATGATAAATGATTTTTACTCAATAAAAAAACAGAATCAATTGATTGATCGATATATTTCATGCTGGTAATCTATTCTGTACCTAAATGAATTGTGACACATAATTAAATTTTTCCATATCTAGAATGTTTAAAGACCAAATTTTTATTTTTATTTTTTTTTATCACTGTTATAAATCAAGATCACGAAGGATATTTGTTGTAACTCAAAAACATTGAACATATTCAAGTCAAATTAAAAGCCTTACTGACAAATTAACAAGTTTAAAATATGAGCTGCTAATACGACGTGTACAGGTCTAAGATATTTGAATTTCAAGGTATTTACACGAATGTATCGGATATGTCAAAAATTTCAAATTTCCGCACAATTTAATATTCTTCTTTTTTTGTCATAGTTGAGTAAAGTTTGTCGACTTACATTAGAATATTTCTTCTTATATAGCTCGGAAAGCTTTATCCAAGCGTAGCGATAACAGAACAAAAGAAAGCTGACTGATGAGATTTTAAATTATTCATCCATTCGATACACTTCTATAAATCTCGTTAAAATTCAAATATGTTAAACCATGTACGTCATATGTAGATTATTATAATAAATTTATTAATATGTCAGTAAGGCCTTTAATTTGACCCAAATATGTTCCATATTCTTGACCTAACCACATGTCCTTTCACAGTTAGCAAATTACATATAATAAAAACTTTTAGAGAGCCTATATTAAATAATCTTGGATAGAAAATTTGTATGATTATATTGTTTTTATAGTAATCTGTGTTAAGTGGAAAACATCATTATTTTCCTCGATTGAAGTATTTCTATCTCAAGAACTATTAAATTTGCATAAAAACATTATTGAATAAAAGTCTAGTTTTGGAACAAAAATTTGAATAATTCAGCAAGATTAATCATAGAAAAAAGAAAAACAAAGACGTATTTTTATTCTTTAAAGTTGTCGAGAAAAATTTTTATTTTCTCTTCATATTCTATCTAAATTGTATTGTAGATGGAGTACATCATCATATCTAACGATTGGTTATTATACATTTGAAATTGAACAAAGCACAATTGATCATTGGAACGAAAACAAAAAAAAAAGCTATTCTGTATTTTTTATATGTACCATATATCATTGTTCTGAAAAGTAGGAAAATATATTATATTTATTATGTCTATATTACATAAAAGATTTGCTCGTAAATATCCTAATGGTTTGAAAAAAGAAAATCGACCGAATACAAAACAACAAGAACAAGAACAAGAACAAGAATATTCTCATCATCAATCGATATTTCTTGATTCATCAGATCAATCACGTGCACTTTATTATTTGGGTTTAACATATCATTTAAAAGCTAAAGAATTACTTTGTTCAACAGGTGGTTTATTGAATGATAATATTCGAACATTACTTAATAAAGCTATTATTTATTATGAGTAAGTTCATAGATAATGAATGTAATAAAATATTAAAAACCTAATCTTCTTTCATTATCTTATTTTGCTGATCTCTTACTACGAATATGTTGATAATTAATGAATATATAGTTATTTATTCTAGCCTAATTTTTTCTTCCATTATCAGAAAAAAAGACATATATTTCATCTTTTTCTTGTTTTCTCTCATTTGCCCATTGATATAATGATGATGATAGATGGATGGATAGTCGCATACACATTTTTTTTATTTTTCTGCTTGTCTCATTCTTATGCAGTTAGATTTTCCGCGTGCATTACATTCATTCTCGTTTACTTCTTTTTCTTTTCTTGAGTTGCTCATATGTTAGAGCTGCTCAGTTTCCCTTTTGTTTTTTTTTCAGACACGCTTTCTCCCTCTCTCTCTCTCTCCGAAACTATCTATTTGAGAGGTTAGTTGAATAAAACACAAAAAAAAAAGGGAGAGTCAATGTGAATAAGGAAAAAAAAGAAGCAATAAATAGGAAAAACGAAGGCCATCATATTGCTATTTGGATTATTTTATTTCTGTAAGAATAAAAAAATAAAGGTATACATATATATATATATATATATATTATAGACTTGAATAATGTATTTTATATTTTATAGTAATACTATTAGTTTCAGATTCTCTTTTACTGCAATAAGATAAAAATCGGATGATTGAACGCATCTTAGTTGTTTTGTATTCTTCTTCGAAATATTAACAGTTGAAGAACGCTCGTAGAGTAGGCGTGGAAATCCACATAGGCATATACTATAGAAAATGATAATTATCTGCCTGTATATGAGATGAGTTTAATTTAATCTCGAATGATGAGCATCGTGCGTGCTCGGTTTAATCTCTTTGGGTTATATACATAAAATAGACATGTATATCGTACACTATATTTTTTATAGAAAACTGTCGCAAGAGACTGAGTATTTTTCTTTTATTTTTCTTTTTATGTTGTTAATCTGTTTGTCTGTTGTATTCGATCAGTGACGAAAACTCAAGCGAGTAGTTGCATAGAAGATTATCATGAATTATTGAATCCTATTTTTGTTGTCGGTTGTTTTCTAAAAAAAATAAAAAAAAAAAAAGAAGAAAATCAATCATATAAGAAATATTATCAATTTCATTCATTAGAAAAATGTAAATAACAAATAGAAATTTGTTTCATTGGAAATTTTCTATATGAAAATTATTTTAAGACAAAAAAACTAACTTATACATATAAATTACCTTTTATGAATAGCCTCAAGGGGAACTTCTCGTTCACCTATGCGATTGAATACTTGTTGAGATGACAATAATAAATGAGAAAAAAAAAAGCGTAAAAGAAAGAAAAGAATTCTATATATCGTTCGTGTTGTGTCCTATTTTTTCGGTCGAACATGCACTCAACATTCACTATATTTCTCTCTTCCAAGAATCTAATTAGTCTGAACAGAAGAATAACGACAACGAGTAAGAGTTCTTTCTCTTAGTTTTCTTTTTTGTCATTCTTATTATGTTTAGACTCGTTTTCTCTGTTCTAAACAGCCTACATGTGAGTAAGATAGAGCTGATTTTTATCAGACAATGCCGAATGTGTGAAATAGCGGATGCTTAATCTTAAATACGAACAACTATAAGTATAAGAGCTCACGTAAGTCGAATTAATTGGCATAAGGACTAAGAATAGAGTACTTCATTTTTCCGTTTTTTTTTCTCCTATTAATTATCCATTGAAAAAGAAAGAAATTTTTGATTGTTGCTAGCACAATCGAATATGACTTCTAAGCAATCAAGTGATTTCTAGAAGGCAACAAGCATGAGAGTAGCTGATTGCTTCTTTGTATAAGTGTCAGAAAAGAGAGGCGATGAGAGATAGAGAGCAGGCAGGCAGGCAACAGAAAATGAATACACTTACGAGCAGTACTATTTATAGAAAATAAGAGATCTATGTATACAAAGACTACGTATTACAAACGGTTGATAGTCGTTTTTCTTTGTTGTTGTTCTTGTTATTGCGGGCATCAATACTCATGATTGTCTTCAATCTAAAAGTATCTCACGCGACTATAACATTGATAAAGAGTTGAGAAACTCTCACACATTCTATTGGGAGAAAAGAGCTCGATGCACCCATAAAAAAGACATCATTGTTCACTTTCTTGCCACTCATGATTGGTTGTTACTGTCGTCACTCAATTTAACGAGTGCATATAAAATGGCGATAGTGTTCATTTGTGGAAGAACGGTATTATCTAGGCCTTCGCGTTTCATTACTCTGTTCTTTTCCTTAGATAGAACATGTCAAACAATTGTGTTCTATTCGCATAATTGTATGATGGATGTTAGTGGTTGTATGTGTCTGTTTATTACGCATATGTATCGTAATACAACAGATAAAACATATCTCATTTTTTTTAGTTGTTTCATATATCCTTGTTCGTGTTCTATTATAAATATGTTATTTTTCTTGTGCCTGTCACTAGTATTTTCATATGAGTATAGATCAAAAAACAGAGAAGATTGTTCTATTAATTTATTTGCTTTTGGATAGACAAAATCTTGATCTCAACAAGGAATTAAACGACAAAGTGGCGGAAGGAAGAACACTAGGTAATATTGGCAATGTCAACTATTTATTACAAGATTACTCAACATCAATTGAGTATCTTGATAAGGTATGAAACAATTTATAGATATATATTTTCCATAAAATAATTTATTTATTTTTTTTTTTTTAAATAGCGTTTGACTATTGCAAAAGAATGTAATGATCTAGCAGGTCAACGTCGTGCACATGGAAATCTTGGCAATGCTTATTTATATTTAGAAGATTTCGATAAAGCTCTTAATCATTATAGGTATTTGAATTTAATTTTCCAAAAATGAAATAAATAATTTTGTTTTTGCTTTCTTAATAAAAATAGAGAAGGAATGAATATTGGTGAATTGATGAATGATGAATCATTTATGGCACGTATGAATTTTACAATTGGTCGTGTTTATTTTTTAAAACATGATTATGAAACAGCAATTTATTTTCATGAAAAACATTTAAATTTAGCTCGACAATTAGAAGATTCAATAGGTCAATGTCGTGCTTATTATGTTTTAAGTCAATTAAATGAAAAAATTAATCAACATGATAAATCTAAAAAATATGAAAGTCTTTATAAAGCTCTTGCACGAGAAGTAAAAATTAATTTTTTAATTTTCTTATAGTACATATATTCAATTTAGATTGATGAATCAACAGGAGATACAATTTCAATGTCAACAAGATCTGGACCAAAAAATACTTTGCTCAAAGTTTGTTTGTTTCTTTTTCGAATTCTTTATTTTATTTTCGTTTTTTAGAATTTACGCACTGATTCAATTAGTATAAGTCTATCTGAAGGTGGTGGTACAAATAATATTTCATCGACTACCTCATCTCACAGTCCATATTCAGCACATTCAAATGCAAGTGTTAGTAGTAGTATAAATGATGTACGTTCACATAGTGGTTCACATAGTATTGCAACAAATGAAAAATCCATATTAAATAAAAGTAAAAAAAGTAAACTCAATTCATATAGTTTAAAAACAAATTTAATGCATCATCTTGGAAAAAAATCACCATCAGGACCACGAAAAGAAGTAAAAAATAATTTCAAAAAAAGAACAAAATTTTTAACATTTTTATTTTCTAGTCTTTACCAGCTGATCATGATGAATTAGTTGAACTTGTATGTCGTATGCAAAAATCACGTTTTGAAGATCAACGTTGTGATCTTAAAACAACAACTCATCGAACTCCAAATACATTACGTGGACATCGTAGGCA
>CAJNOL010000065.1:244072-306764 GCA_905250125.1 Rotaria sordida | reverse complement strand
TCGCCACCCCCACGTTGTTCATCATAAGATCGATTAAAATTATTATTATTAAAACGGTCGCGTTGATGAAAATCGCCACGTCCACCACGAGAACCACCTCGAGGACCAAAACCACCATCACCACCGCCTCTTCCTCTCATTCCACCTCCATCACCACCACCTCTTCCTCGCATTCCACCACCACGACCTCGGCCACCTCTTCCGCCTTCGAAACGATGTGAATGTAAACTACGATCCTAAATAAATTTTAAAAAAGTTAATCTTTCCTATCGAATAATTGATAATTAAAACATACAAAATCAGGCACATCGTCCATCAACGAAGGAGGACCACCGGAGCGATGATGTGACGACATGACGAATAATTGTTACTTTTAAAAATACCTTCAAAAAAAAAAGAAACGAATTTATTATATTATCCTTTCTATCACCTTGATCTTTTCTAAGATACAAAACTTTTTTTTATTTCATATAAATCTATAACTCTATCAATATTCATTACATCATTTATGATAATATATTGTATCATATAGGCAAATATATATGATCGATATTTTTTTGAATTCTAGATAATAAAAAACGATATGCAATTTATTCAAGCATATCATAAACAATAATCTTTGAAAAATATGCAACATAGTTAATACTTAATGTCTTCTATGTTACACTAATGATTATAAAAAGAAAGGGCAGGAGAAACAAGATTGACGTGATATATGTAATATATAAATGGGTCGGTAACATAGTCTATTCAATATTAAATTCAAGATATTGTATATATAGACATGATTTATAATTGCATTAAAGTATTATATTAGACAGAACACCTGTTAATGTTCTTTGTCATTAACAGATCTTATTATATTAAAACTAAAATCTAAACATCAGGGAGGAATATCATATAAAGAATTTTAAATGATTAATCAACTAGTATATAAAAAGTAAAAAAAAAACAATCCAATCAAAAATAAAATATTTAAAACAACAAGATATAATAGATACAGATGATAAGGATATAGTGTACTACATTATTAAATATTTCAATTAAATAAATAATCAATATTATACTAAGGAATATAAATAATAATCAAGTTTTTTTTTCTAATATTCATTATTCCTATAATATGTATATCTTATAAAATGCATGAGTTTCTTTCTCACATAAAAGATATTTATGAAATAGACAAATCAAGGAAATTTATTACCATATTTTAATTGAAATAAAATATGCTTAAAAAAAAAGCCTAGAATGTAGCTTATTATTCAATATTATGTCTTAATAATAACAGAAGTATTGATCTTGTAAACTATTAAATCTTCTACCTTCGATAGTTATTGATAATTCTAAACAATCTAAAAGAAAAGATTATTTCTAAAAACACTTCTAAAACTTAGGAACCAATAGTAAATGAATCTTCCATATTTTCAAAAGAACAAAAGCCTTTTTTTTCATTCCAATATTGACAAACAACAAATCATTGAAAACAAAATCTATTGGTTATTTATTTTCTCCAATAAAAATTAACTTTAATATAATTTTATATAAAAATAAAATTAATTTCTATATGAAAAAATCTTTTCTTTGGATTATTTTTATTAGAAAAGTGTTAAGAAAATTTTTATGTTTGAAATTTTTCCTATCGGAGGTCCAAGTGAATTCAATAGGGCCATATTATTTATTTATTTCTTTTAAAGAAATAACCATTCATGTCCATTTTTGACTAACAATTCATACATTTTTTTTGTCTATCTTTTTAGATTTCGATTCGTTCGTAAGATAAAACTATCACCATGGGTCGTATGCATGCTCCTGGGTATATATTTTGCTTCATTTATTTTTTTAAATTTAATTAAAATCTTTTATTTAGCAAGGGTATTTCAGATTCTGCTTTACCCTATAAACGAACTGTTCCATCAGTAAGTAAATTTTCGAAGATAAATTCTAAATGTCATTTATTGTTTTTTTCTTTTTTGTTTGTAATCAGTGGCTTAAATTAACATCCGAAGATGTTGTTGATCAAATTTGCAAATTAGCTAAAAAAGGTTTAACACCATCACAAATTGGTAATAAATTTTCCCTCTCTTCACTTTTTTTTTTCTTTTAAAACAAACAATTAAAATTTCTTTTCTTAGGTGTAATTCTTCGTGATTCACATGGTGTTGCTCAAACACGTTTTGTAACTGGAAATAAAATTTTACGTATCATGAAAGCCAAAGGTCTTGCACCAAGTAAACCCGAAGATTTACATCATTTAATAAAAAAAGCTGTTGCTATTCGTAAACATTTGGAACGTAATCGTAAAGATAAAGATTCCAAATTTCGTTTAATTCTTGTTGAAAGTCGTATTCATCGTTTGGCACGATATTATAAAACAAAAAAAGTTTTACCACCAACATGGAAATATGAATCATCAACAGCCGCTGCTCTTCTTGCTTAAACATTGTTTTTGCTCATTTTAATATAAAAGAGAGAGATTAAAAAAAACACAAAAGAAATAAAGAAAATAATTAACAAAAAAAAAGAGAGAGCATGTTAACTGTTTCATCTTTTGAATTATATTTCTAGATTGAATTTTAAATTTTTTTTTCTTTTTAATTAAATAAGTGCGATGTCCGCACAAGAACTCATCCATATTCTTGATCGAACAGTCACTGGATGTAAGTATTGAGATTTAGAATTCTAAAAAAAAAAAAGAAAGAAAATGAATATATTTAAATTTATTATAGCACAAGCTGATTTGGAGAATGCACGAAATTTTCTTGCTAGAGCAGCTGAACAAAATTTGGTATGTTTATTTAAGTTAATATACTTATTTTAATTTTTATGTTTTTAGCCTCAACTTTTAATACAACTTTCCGATATTTTAAATACCGCCACAAATAATCCAACAGCACGTACACAAGCAGGTAATCATATTATAGTTTTCATATATCATTGACAGAAGTATTGGTTCACTTTTGACCAATCCCATTGATCTCAAATGAATGTTAATTACAAGAATGACTTAAGTACTTTAGTGTAGTGTAGTGTATTACGAATGACAATTTACTTCATTGAAGAATATACGTCTTTCAATAGAATTAAGCAATAGTACAAATGAATTTGTTGACAGCATGTTTCATAACTGAGTTATCTCGTCGTTGCCGACTTGAAGTTCTTTCGAGAATACGGTATAGACGATTATATACAGATACAGTAAAACATTCAGAAACTATAAAAATAAAATGAGATAATCCAGGCATGAAATATTCTATCAACCAACTCATTTGTAGGCCTGGACAATTGCATTGAATGACGTCAACGATGAAAATAAAAGCTACAGCTTAATTTAATGTCTCATTTTACGAAGAAGTTCCATTCTAGAAAACGACCGACTTCGACAAGTTTTCACATATTCGAAAAAAAGGACTTATAGAGAATAAATAAAAATCTGTTGGATCATTATTAAAAATAATTGTTTAGTTCTTTCAAAAAGTTCAATAAAAATAAACACAACATTTCTAAACTCATATTTAAATTCGGGTCTGCGAATGCTTTCAAGCAGATCAAAAGAATACAAACATCTTGTTTAAAAACATTTCAACCATCCGTTGCATATATTCTATTCTATTAAAATTAATATGTTTTCTTTAATAAACGCATAATAGAAATCTTATGAAGATTTTCTTATTTAAAATAATATCAATATAGTTCTAATGTTGTTTGAAATAAAATGATTTTTTTTGTTGCGATATGTAAACTTTTGAATTTTTTTTCTAGCACTACAACTTAAAAATGCACTTTATTCACGCGATGATATAAAAGCTTTTCAAGAACGATGGCTTCTTATACCAGAAGATGTCAGAAATCATGTCAAAAATAATGTAAAATTTCAATGTGTTTTTTTTTTATCTCTCTTCATATTTATTTTAATTTTCTGTTATTATTCAGTGTTTCAATGCTCTCGGTACTGAAACAACGAAACCATCACAAGCAGCTCAATGTGTTGGTTATATAGCTTGTGCTGAATTACCACGTGGTCAATGGCGAGATTTAATCGGTAAATTCTTTTTATTGAAATTTTCATCGATCTTTTGTAATATGTATGTCATATTATAGAACGATTGGTTGCCAATGTTACAACGGTCGGAAGACCTGATAATATTCGTGAAGCAAGCTTGGAAACACTTGGTTATATATGTCAAGATATTGTAAATTTTATTTCTTTATCTATTTTTAGAAATAAAAATTTTTGTTTGTTTTTCTTTTCTTAGGATTCAAATGTACTTGTACCTCAGAGTAATGTTATATTGACTGCACTTGTATATGGTATGCGTAAAGAAGAAACCAATGATAATGTTCGACTTGCAGCTACAACAGCTATGCTTAATTCATTGGAATTTTCAAAGAATAATTTTCAAAATGATGTAAGATTAAATATATCCATTTAAAAAAAGAAAAAGAAAACAATAATGATATTTTTATTTGAATAGAGTGAACGACATTATATTATGCAAGTTGTATGCGAAGCCACACAATCAACAAATTTAAAAGTAAATAAAATTTTTGTTTTCTTCTTAAAACATTTACTTTGTTGTTTTTTGTGAAATGCGATCTAATCTTCCTATGATTAGAAACAACACTTACATCGAGTTTCATATTTTAAAAACTTGTAGAGATTGTACTAACAATTTTCTACTTTAGATTCAAGTAGCAGCTTTACAAAATCTCGTTAAAATTCTCACATTATATTATGATTATATGGAATATTATATGGGACCAGCATTATTTGCTGTAAGTTTATGTTCAAAATTTTATGAATAATTTTTGTTTTATTGAAAACAAAATATTAATTTTTAGATTACTATGGATGCAATGAGATCTACACATGATGAAATAGCTTTACAAGGTATTGAATTTTGGTCAAATGTATGTGATGAAGAATATGAATTACAATTAGTTCAACAAGAAGTACGATAAAAAAATTTAATTTTTTTTGTTTAATATTTATATTATTTAGGCTCAAGAACAAAATCGTCAACCTGAACGAACAAGTCGTTATTATGCACGTGGTGCATTACCATATTTAGTACCTGTATTACTTCAACGATTAACTATGCAAGAAGAAACAGATGATGATGATGATTGGAATCCATGTAAAGCTGCTGGTGTTTGTCTTATGTTATTAGCTAATTGTGCTGAAAATACAATTATTCAATATGTATTTCCATTTGTAAGTGAAAATATAAAACATGAAAATTGGCGACATCGTGAAGCTGCTGTTATGGCATTTGGTTCAATGTTAGAAGGACCTGATGTTGCAAGTATTAAACCAATTGCTGAACAAGCTATACCATTTTTACTTGAATTATTACGTGATTCAAATGTTGCTGTACGTGATACAACAGCATGGACAATTGGACGTATATTTGAATTTGTTTCACAAGCTGTTATGAATGATGAATTACTTCGAGCTATTGGAAATGCACTTGTTAATCGTTTATCAGATGAACCACGTGTAGCAACAAATATTTGTTGGGTATGAGAAAAGAGAATTTAATAAAAATAATAAAGCCAAAGTTTTTTGTTTTTTTGTATTTATTTAGTCATTTTCAAGTTTAGCTCGTGCTGCTTATGATCATGCAGAATGTCCAGATGATGATGATACACCAACTACATATTTATTATCACCATTTTTCGATGAAATTGTTAAAAAACTTATTGAAACAACTGATAGGTAAAAGAAGAAAGTTTTTTTTTTTATTAATTTTAATTTAATGAAATTTTTTTATCTAGATCGGATGGTAATCAATCAAATTTACGTAATGCTGCTTATGAAGCTTTAATGGAAATGATTCGTCATAGTCCAAAAGTATAAATAATTAAATGAAAAATTTTTCTATTCATTTTTTGTTTTTGCCTTAATTTTTAGGATTGTTATTTTACTGTTCAAAAAACTACAGTAACTGTACTTGATCGATTAAATCGTGTTATATCAGCTGAAAGTCATACAGCTAATCCAAATGATCGAGTCCAAATCACTGATCTTCAATCATTACTTTGTGCAACACTTCAAGTAAGATAGAAAAATTTTTTTTTTTTTAATATCTTTAAATTAAATCAAATGATTGACTATGTTGTCATATTCAATAGTGTCTACTAATAAGGAAAGATTCCTAAATGTTACACGCCATTTTCAATCGGATATAGTTCAATTTGTGGAGCTCTTCGGATTTAAAATTTTTGGATCCAGACCAGTCCGACGAGTTCTAATCTGCATACATTGTTCTTCTCGGGTTATAATCACTGATAAGGAGTTCTACCTAAAAGAGGGCTTTGGACTTGATAAGAGAATCCATCAATTGATAAATCACTTTTGAGTCGAGACTATGTACGTTATGTAGACTAGAATGATTTATGAATATCCTAAGGAGATTTTATGTCCGTATTTTATTGTTGCGGAGATACAGTATTTTTTAAATAAATGCTGTGGTAACAGAAAAACTGATTTTCAAGTTTCGTATAGAGACAGACCTTAACGAGAATAGTCTATTGTGTTAAGTTTCAACTCTTGTCGCTATTCTTATTCTAAGATACAGCTACAATCATAGTATATCTTTTACATCGTTTATATAAACCAGCAGATGTGATGTTCTTATATCAGGATAGAAGTAAATCAAAAGACTTGAAACTACTCTCATTAAGATTTGGCTGTTTGTGCAAAATTCGAAAATCAGTTTTTCTGTAACCACGATAGTCATTTAAGAAATACCGTAAAAGGGTAGTATCCTTCATAGTAATACGTTAAGGATACAAAATCTTTTCGGAAAATTCATAGCTTAATTGTGTCTATATGATGGACATAGTCTCGACTAGTTGTGATTTATGATTTGTTTTTTTTTTCGATATTCCATATCTCGAGAATAAATCGTTCTATTAGGCTGAAAGTTTTAAAGTCTTTTATCCACAATGGGATCTATCTAAAAACACTTTTTTTGATATTTTATCTTGTTTCTATTTAGAGTGTACTTCGAAAAATGCATCCAAATGATGCACCACTTATATCTGATCCAATTATGCAAGCTTTATTACAAATGCTTAAAACAAATAGTGGTAAAACAAGTGCTGTACAAGAAGATGCACTTGTTGCTATTGGAACTCTTGTTGAAGGTTATATTATTATCTAGTTTTAAATTTCTTATCTTATTCATTCTTTTTTTTTTGTTTTTTTTAGTCTTGGGAATGAATTTTATTAAATATATCGATCATGTTCTTCCATTTCTTTATGAAGCATTAAATAATCATGCTGAATATCAAATATGTGCAGCTGCTGTTGGTGTTGTAGGTGATTTAAGTCGTTCTTTACTTGATAAATTAGCACCATATTGCGATCAAATAATGACTCATTTACTTAATTGTCTTGGTGTAAGTAAATAAAAAATTTAATATAAAAAAAAAACTTGTTTTTTTTTCCTATTCTAATATTTTAAGGATGATAAATTACATCGTTCAGTAAAACCTCAAATATTAAGTACATTTGGTGATATAGCTTTAGCTATTGGTGGTTATTTTAAAAAATATCTTGAACATGTATTAAATACACTTAATCAAGCATGTCGTGCACAAGTTTCTAAAAATGATTATGATATGATTGATTATTTAAATGAATTACGTGAAGGTTGTCTATCTGCATATACAGGTATTATTCAAGGACTTCGTAATTCCGCTACATCAGCTGGTGATTCATCATTAGCACTTGCTGAATTACAATTAGTTACAGGTCAATTACCATTTATAGTACAATTTATTGAAACAATAGCACGTGATCCAAATAAATCTGATTCAATAATTGGTTCAGCTATTGGTCTTATTGGTGATCTTGTTACATCATATGGTCAACAAATGTTACAATATGTTGAAAGAGATCCAATTGATAAATTATTAGCTGAAGGAAAACGATCAAAAATAATGAAAACAAAAACATTAGCTACATGGGCAACGAAAGAAATTCGAAAGATCAAAAATAATTGAACATATTTGTTATGATTTATATATAAATAAAAACGAAAACAACCCAGGAGAGAGAGAAAGATAAAACTTTCAAGTCTGTGCGTATGTGTGTGTGTGTGTAGGAGAGGAGAGAATGTGTCTGTGTGGTGAGATACTTCATTTCTTCTTCGTTTTATTTCCCTTTTTCTTTTCTCTGTTAAACAGACATCTCTATCTTTTCATTACATTAGGTGAATTCTTGTACGATTTATTTAAGTTAGATCCGACTAATATAAAAGATGACGCTGGTCGTGTTTATTATTATTTTTTTCTCTGTGATCTTTTTGTGTCACTATTCATGTAAGAAGAAGGTTGTTCTTTTCGTCAAACGTGCCGGTGGTTTATTTTTGCTCCTTCTTATTATTCTTGAATCTCCCACTGTTTCTGTTTTCTTTCTTCTTTTTTTTTTCTGATTGACCAAACTATTTCATTAAGTGATTGCCTTTCATCATTGTCATCTTTTTTTTGTCTTTTTCTTTTGTTCTCTCTTTTTTTTCTGCCTGTATGTGTGCTGCTGGTGCTGTGAATTGTGCGTATGGGTGTATGAGTGGCGCGAGCGGTCATTCTCTCTTGTGAGTCTATTTTCGTCCTGGAATAAAAACGTTCCTATTAATTGATTTTAAGTATCAAAATAGTCATTGTTTACAACATATAAACTTGTTTTATTCAAACATGATTCCAAAAAAAAAACAAATGACTCGAAACTGAGAATATGTATTCATCTTATTTCCATATAAAAATCGGTTAAAATTTAACGAAGAAAATGTATTAATCTGTTTCTAATAGTGTTCTGCAACCGGAGTCGGATATTCGGCACCTGGCTCAACTCAGAGCTTGAGTTTAAGTGCAACCTTACCGGATCGGATTGAGAGTTGAGCAGGAAAAAAATTCTGATGAAACAAACATTCATGTATGTATGAACGCTCGAGACAAGCCACTTTTTCATGACCTGGCCTGGCCCTGAAGGAAATTTTTTTTACAAAGATATTTTTCTTGCTGGAATTTGAAAATCACTTGGGTAATTACCGATGTATGTGGGAGCAAATGATCAATATTATGATGAGTTTGATTAGGCTAGATGGCCACCATTGAAATAAAACCAATATGAGGTAAGTTGAATTACTGATTGAGTCAAATAAACAAACAAACTAAATATGTTGTAAGGTATATGATCTCAACAATGATCATTACGCATAGTTCAATGTCCTATGGCACAGTTTTTTATTGGGATAAATCCATAGGAAGTGTACCATATTGTTGAGTGAAGATTTTTCGATTTTGATCACCCAGTGAGATAGCGTGCAATCGAAAATAGTCTGGGAGGGAAGAAGAAAAAAATTTTGATACTTAAAGTTCTCCAAACTGTATGTATCAAAACGATTTTTCTTCCTACTTAGAGACTATTTTCGACTGCATGCTATCTAACTGGACGGTTAAAATCGAAAAAGTTTTCGCTCGAAAAAATGGCACAATCCATGTGATTGCCCTTTGTCCAGAAAATCGTATGCTTCGTATGAATTTACTTGTTAATCAAACTTGAAGAGTTAGATAAAAGTGTTATTTGTAGCTCCTACTTTAGACGATAGTTCACTTTCGACGCATTTTCTCTCTCAATCATATTCTCATGCTAATGAACGTAGCTCATACACTGCAGAACATTATATGTGGACGATAGATACGATCAGTTCAACCAATTACTATGATTTATTATGTTAATCGTACTTTAAATCCACATTAGTTATTTTATTATAAAACTTTTTAAATAAGTGACATTGCGTACAACAAGTATAAAGTTTGGTACAAAGGATGAATACGTCTCGCCGGCCAGTTCATTTTGAATTCTGGTATGTATCCACAAGTATGACGTTTGGTGTCAATACTGCGTTCCATTCTAGCGTCATCAGCAATAAATAAACGTATACTTAGCTAAGTTGATCGGATTTTAGAAGCAGAAAGACACCCAGTGAATCCTTATTCACTTACTTTTTTTTTGTGGAATTTGAGACGATCCCTTTTTTTTTTGTTGTTATTTATGGATCGATTAGCTGCAATCGGATACCAGATACAGCTATCCGAGTCCTGTTGCGAAAAGTTGTACCCAAGTAGGACACTATTATAATGGAAAAAATTGTGAAACTTCATTTAAAAACAAGTTTTTAATGCGTTTTCAAGGTTAATATTTTTCGTTAAATTTTCGTCGATTTTTACATGAGTTCAGTTAGTTTTATTAGTATGACTATTTACGAACTCTAAAATCAGATATATCATTGAAATTTGTGAAACAAGAATGTGATCATGAAAGAATGTTTCGTCAACTTGATTATTAATAAATCGATATATTTAGTAGATTTTTAAAATATTAATTGATGAACACTTATATAACTTTTTTCTTTAGTCTTTCTTACTAATTAGAAATTTAACAGTATATCAATAGATTTTGGCAAGTAGAACTGTTTATCCTGTACAAAGAATATTTTGGCTGTGCATTTCTATCTTGATATATCAATTCTACTGAGAATAGTGGAATCGATCAATATCAAACGGCTAATATTCTTGATAGTCTTTCTAGCAAAAACTACTTAAAAAAATCTTGAAAAGTTGACTCAAATTCATTCACATCTCTATACATCTTTCTTTTTTTTTTCAACTAATTCTAATCATCAAGAAAAACCAATGCAATGAACCTTCATTGTTTACACTTATAATAGAATTATATTTTTTTTCATATATGCATCAGCCAATTAGTTAATTTTGTTTAATTTAATCAATAATAATGTTCTTCATAACTATAGTAATACATCTAATGAATTTTACATAAAGACGATTAGAGATACAGGGTAATGCATTGGAAGGCAAGTAGAAATTTTCGATGAATATTCTTAAAATCTTCTTGGTTTCGAGAGATTTTGAAATAGAATCAAGGTTAATAAAATACGCTCTAACCCACTTCAACCATCGTTCGACTCGAAGAGATTATTAATCGAAAAACCTATAAATTCTTTATTCATCAGACTCCACACCAAGCCATTTTCTATAGAAAACGCTTCCATAAAAGAAAATATCTTGATATAAAGTTTCATGATTAGAAAATTAGAAGGTTTCTCGATTAATAATCTCTTCAAATTAAACAGCAGTAAATGTGAACTGGAGCGTATATTACTAATACTAAAATGATATAGGTAAGAAATAATGACAGAAAATTGATTGACAAGATACTAAGCAATTCAAGTAGGAAGAAAAAAACTTCTAATTTTAATCAGATTATTCCGTTCAAGTCACAATAACCATAAAATGAGTTTCTCTAGAGTTTTAATATAGAAATTTACGTATATTTCCATGAAAATGAAATAAAATAATTCTGTTCGAAATGTAGAAATGAAAAAGACAGAGCGTTTACTGACAGTCGATTATCGTTGGAAAAGAACTAATGTCTTTTAGAGATTATACATTTTGCGTATATTGCATTAGTATAATGAAACAAAAGAAGCCATGTAAGTTCTACATTTCAGCTGCAAAGGAACTGCGCTAACGACAAGTTTTCTGAATAATTTTTCGAACTCGATAAATGATCAGTACAACATTCAACTGATCTTCAACACACATGTCATACTTCGAAATACGATATCATTTAATGTTTAGTCATGTAAAAAACAGTGAAGGCCGACAAAATGGCTTCAAATCAATTATCTCTTTATTGAGCTAATTACAATCAGATTTTTTTATTTCTTTTTTTAGTTTTTACATGAGAAGAGTATCGACGAGGATAAGTGTACTTATCGAAAATCGTGTACCTATTTTTTATGTCACCGTGGTAATGACTGAAAATCTTTAGTGTTTTTTTTTGCTCTTGGTAGTTCAGCTGTAAGAACAATAAATTTTTTGTTTTTTTTTTACCAAATGATTGAAGCAATTCTATGAATGTCAAATATAATTATGTTCTGCCTATGTATATATTTTTGATCATGCCTACTAATGTCTTTTTTTCATCGTTCATGCACGAAAATACAACTAACGATAATTATATCAACCAATCAAGTGTTATTCCTCTTCTCTCTTGTAATCTTATCAATTGATAATAATAACGATTTGCCTTTTTTTTTTTTCTTTCATCGATCACAAAAGACATGATTATGGTTGATGACTTAAAAATGTTATGTACATTGATGAGAAAGATAAAAGAAATTCAACATAGCAATACAGGTAACTAATGGAATCAACAATGATGTCCTGAAGCAATCAACATTGGAGAGAACAGCGGATGTGGCGATTTTTTGTACGGAAAAAATATTTTTCTTTTAGTAGAATACAAAAAAGATAATTTTAGTTCTATTAAAAAGCAATAAAAATTTTCAACGATCGAACGGGTGTTGTATCCTCCCTTTTCCCACGAGCGAGCTACCATTGAAAATCAGCGAAAAAAAAGAAAAAACTTCATTCAATCGACTATTTAAAATATCTTCATTATTCCGTCAAACAATAAATTGGATATTATTTTATTTGTCTGTGCATGTTTTTATTGTAAGTAAAGTTTTAATTGAAAATAATCAAGAAAATTTTTCTATGATCATATTAAAATTTCCGATGAAACGAGTACATGGAGTTTGTATGATGTTAAAAATGTTTAAGTTATATTTCTAAATGCGTTGTTCAATACAACAGAACATTTTCAATGGTTCGAGTGCGTTTCTTGTTTAATGTTACAATAACAAAATGTAATCGCTCGACTAGTTAAACATGGAAGTGCTTTTGTTGAACCACTAAACTATAGACTATTTATAGTTTTTATTCTTGTCATTTTTTCAAAAGAGATTTTACGAAGGAAAAAAAAATATTGATTAACATGCTACAATTACTAAAAATACAAGTAGCTTTTTTTTCTCAGTATTTTCAGTTCACATATTCAAGGGTAATAAATAGAGGAAATGTCTTTTTTTTTAGGGACTAAATATTCTTCAACATACATACATCACATCATCACAATTATTATTATTATTATTATTATTATTACTATTATTATCATAACTAAACCATAACATATGAATCATCTTTATATCTTAATTTGATTATTGTTTATGTCATTGAATAACAATAATTCATTTATGTAAAATTATATGATTGATATTAGAAAGAAAAATATGTAAGAAAAATGGCTTTTAGTGGATATTATAATCTATCAATGTTAAATTTAATACTTACTAGTATTTTTTATTTATTGATACCTTGTCGAGAATGTTATTCATTTGTTCAAACAAAGACAACTCCATCACCATTAATTATAGATAGAACAATTATTAATACTACTAATATGCCTGATGAACAACGTCTTTTTTATACACTTTTGACTGGTTATGAAAAAGCTGTAAGACCAATTAGAAAAGCATCAGAAGCTGTAGTTGTTAAACTTGGTATAACATTAACACAAATTATGGATATTGTAAGTTATTCATTAAAAAAATATAATATCAATCATTTATTATTTTATATATTTAGGATGAACGTAATCAAATAATGACAACTAATATCTGGCTTGATCAGGTAACGTTTGTTTTAAATATTAATATTATGTTGTTTTCTAATACAAATAAAATAGTGAACAATTTCTTATCAGAGAAGTCTTTCAACTAATAACTCGCTTATCAATTGAGACTAGCGATTATGAAACCAAGTCTTTTTGTCCTTGGTCATAGGCTCGGTAAATCTATTGTAGTGTTGAACCCAGTCTAGAGAATTTATTCGTGTCACATCTAGTACTTTTTTGGGTCATCTATTTTCAATTATGTTCGGACTAATATGATTTATAAGATAATTTACTTAAAACCATCGAATATATTATTATAAACTTGAGTTCCGGTCCCAGCAAATTTTTTAATGATGGCCTAGACCTCATACATCTTCTGTTATCACAACATTCACTTGAAAAATATCATAAGAGCGCAGTATCTCCGCAGCAATAGGCAAAGAGCACAAACTCTTTTCAGGCAACTCATTTGGCTCTACATAATGCATCGTCTCGCCTTAAAAATGATTTATCAATTGGAGGTATTCGCTTGCGAGATATAAGGATATCACATTCACTGTATATCGGTGAATATATCATAATGAATAGAAATATTTTATCGATAAATTAATATGAATTCTTCGGAATATATGATTCCAATCTATGTAATCTGCTTTTTTTTAATGAATTGTGAATTCTTTTAAATATAGTAGAATTTATATTTGAAGGTCAGATGTAATTATTGTAACCAAATATTGTGAGAATTTACCTAAGATAAAAACTACATAGATGCACTAGAAATTATCTGACAACTAAATTAAGTTTTCTAAAATCAACAAAGTAAAACGAATCAAAAAGAAAACAAGTCTTTCATGATAAGAAAATAAGAAAGAACTATTCTGATTGATTTATAAACATGATCAAATTTCGGTTCATTATTTGATCATCAAAATAAAGAAATATGAAGGAATAATTCTTTCGTGATAAGAAAATAAGAAAGAATTATTCTGATTGATTTATCAACATGATCAAAGTTCAGTTCATTATTTAATCATCAAAATAAAGAAATATGCAAAAAATAAAAACAAAATATACATGATGAATTTTTCAATAATAATCTTGAGAATATTTTTATAAAAAGGAATGGAATGATGAATTTTTGAAATGGAATCCCGAAGATTTTGGCGGTTTGAAAAAAATACGTATACCATGTCGACATATTTGGTTACCTGATATTGTTTTATATAATTCTGCTGATGATTATACACAAGGATATATGCAAGCATTAGCAATGGTTGATTTTAATGGGACTGTCTTTTGGCCACCTATTGTTAAATTTCGATCAACTTGTAAAATTGATATAACTTGGTAAATCAAGAATTTTTATTCAAAAATAATAGAATTATCGATTTTTGTTTTTTCTTTTGTTGTCAAACAAAGGTTTCCTTTCGATGATCAATTATGTTTTTTAAAATTTGGTTCATGGACATATGATTCGACTCAGATACTCTTAATCAATCGTTCAGAAGCTATTGATACTGCAAATTATGTAGATAATGGTAAATCATATTTTTTTTTCATAATTTTTTTTAAAATTCTATATAACAATTAAAGGTGAATGGAAATTATTATCATCATGGACAATTCTATCAAGATTAACGTATCCATGTTGTGATGAATCGTTTTATGATTTAAAATTTTATTTTCATATAAGACGTCGAACATTATATTATATATATAATGTAATGATACCTTGTATAATGCTTTCAATATTAACATGTTTAACATTTTATTTACCAGTAGAATCAGGTGAAAAAGTTTCATTAGGTTTAACAGTTCTTCTTGCTTTTTCCGTATTTATGTTATTAATTGCTGAATCAATGCCAGCAACAAGTGAATTTATTCCATTAATTGGTAAATTACTTTTACATAAAATTAAAACAAAAAAAAAAAAAAATAATGTTTATCAAATAAATTTTGTTTGTTTGTTTTTTTTTTCTTTCAAAGGTATCTATTTTACATTAGTTATGAGTTTCACAGGCTTATCAGTTCTATTAGCTGTTGTTTTACTTAATATTCATTTATATGGTTCAGCTTTAAAACCAATTTCACCTCGAGTACGTCGTATATTATTTCATCATCTAGCACCATGGTTATATGTTAATTTACATCGTGGAAAAAAATTAAATAATCAAAAACAACCACAATATTCAACACTTCTAACACCACGTCGTTCAACAACAATTTATAATGTTATTTTTTTAAATGAACATGATCTTTTATTAAATGGTCAACAACAATCATCACCATCATCATCATCATCATATATATTTCGATCAACAACAATAAATGAAAATAATTTAAATACAGATTCATCATCAATACCAAATATTCAAACAATACCACAATCATTAAATGAATGTAAACGTCTTCTTACTGAACTTAATCATCTTATTTTATATCCAACTGAAACAAATGAAGAAGATTGTATTATACGTGATTGGCAAAATGCCGCATTAGTTATTGATCGTTGTCTTTTTTTACTATATATTTTATTAACATTTGTATTAACTGTAGGAACATTAATTTTAGCACCTCTACTTAAAAATGTTCCAAAACAACCGAATTATCATCAATTGAATATTACAAGTCCTGCTTAAATATAGTGTTATTTTTTCTCACAATGGAATTTTATCAAAATGTATTTTTATGCAGAAAGAGAAAAAACTGAGTAGCTCGAATATGTGATGTGTCTGTCTTCTATTGGGCGAAAGTGTATGACATTTTAAATAAAGACTTCTTATATGAAATTTGTCTGCTTAATAAAAATTTGAGAATGATGTTCTATGAAAATGACAATGTACAATAGATTATCTTTTGGTTGGTATATTGTAGATTTTGAAAGCATAAAAAAAGTATTATGAATAAATTTTATATTGAAATTAAACAGAATCATCGGATTATGATGATTTTTTGACTTGATATCTATGATAAATCTATCAAATTCGTATCTGTTTTTAACTTTATTGAAACATTTGAAATAAAATTTTATCTTTGAATCTAACTGATAAAATTCTGAATATTTAACGATAAAAAAAAACACATTAAACTAAGCATTTCTCTGTACTGTAATCTTTCATTCAATACAAAATTTATTTTTATACAGTATTTCAAATGACAACCTTTATTCAATCTCCTAAGATCGAAAAGAATGACATTAGTTGTTCACACTTGCCTCCATTTCATTGGTGATAACATACGAGACTTCCACCATTGTAGAACAATAGGTGGTCTCCACAGTAAAGAACTAAGTATAAACAGACACTCGACCAACGAAAAATAATACATTTTTAATTTCTTTGAACAATTATATTTTTCTGTCAATATCATAGAAATATGACAAAACTTATCAAATATTACTCTTTCAAACCAAACAAGATAACAATATGACTTTTTCACTAATGTTTAGCTTATGAAATATTCTATGCACCTTATAAGTATCCATTCTTTGTCCTTCACAATTATTTTACCAGTGGTCACGCTAATGACCAATGGAGAGTAAATGATTATAAATATAAATTTTATATTTTGAAAAGAAAACTTCATTAAATAAAGTTTCATAACAATTTTTCACTGATAAAGTAAATAAATCTATACCAATTAAGGATTACGTTATTATAACATAGAATAAATAATTCTATACTATCTTCTTTTCATTTACAAAGATCTAAAACATTTTTTTTATTTTATAATTTCTGCTCTACAATAAGTTTGGTCTATTGAGATAATTACTCATTACAATCAAACTTATCTTTATCAAGTTTTTTTCGTCATAAAATGCATTGTCATGATTTTAAAAAAAGAAATTTTGTTGTGCAATGCCAAACAATTTAAAACTATCATTTTGTTATCAGTTGAAAAAAAATCGCATCATCATTAATGACTTGAAATAATGATAACAGGTCATACATTTAACTCACCTATATATTTACTGAATGTCTACAAAAAAAAATGTCACAACAAAGGTAGGTCCATACAATGTGCTATTAAAAAAAGGGCAAGCTATGCAGCACTTCTTATCTATTTAAAATAATGTTGGCTTGTTAGTATTCTGTTCACATCGTTTTCGTAGTTTCATGAAGACTGTAGTTATCAATAATTAAGAAAATATTTCAGAAATTTCAAATATATAATTGAAATGATAAATAGACATTCCTCACGTATGATCAATATGAAAAAAGATGTAGATATTCATACGAATATGAATATGTAGAAAGCAGGACAAAGATATGTAAGATAAGATTGTGTTTCTTGTACTTTATTCTCGAATCTGATAAAAATCAAATTGAAATATTTCTTTTGTTTTGTTTTTTTTTTTTAGATGAAAATTTCCATTGTATTTTTCTTGCTTACTATATGTTCATTATTCCATGAGGGAATAAATCTCTCAGATGGAAAATTTTCGAATACATGTGATAAAATAGTACTTGAACAATATAATGTGAATCCTACAACTTGTTCATCTAATTTTATTATTAAATCTTCACAATCTACTTATACAATTGATGAACCTATTCATGGTGAGTTCATACCTAGATAATGAATTTTAACACATATTTTTCTTTTTACATATAGTCACAATTCAGAGTACTCTACCAGATAAAAAATTCGTTGGTATTTATTTATTCGCTCAAGATACAAAAAATATTAATGTTGGAAGTTGGAAAATAACGGATTTATTAATTGAAAGTGTTTCATGTGGTGGTTTGATGCATAGTTCAAAAATAGAAAAAACTAGTATTGAAACAGTTTGGTATCCTTCATCAAATGTTGTTGGTGATGTTATGATCAAGTATAAAAATCTTTTATTAAACGAATTGAATATCTATATCTATTTTTATTTAGAGCAATAATTATTGAGAATGACAATACAATTTATATTGATTGTTATAATATCATTTTAACTCCACAGGTAAATATTTACTGCGTAAATAGAAAAATACAATTTAAAATCTTTTTTTATTTTTGAAGAAGTTATTCTAATAGATGTTTGCTCTTTAAAATTATTCAACCTTTTATACGTTAGATATTACTATCAAAAAATTTATGAACTCTTATAGTAGTCGCAAAAAATCCTGCTAATAAGTAAAGAATATCTGAAGTTTATTCCTATAGTTTGATAGTATGACCATAAGTAGAGCATCTTGAATTCTAATCACAAGGACTTGATCGGCCTTCATACGAAGGAGATAGAAGATTAACATAGATTTTTTCTTCAGATGAGAATATCTCAATATAAAAAACAAATCTCATGACATTAGATCTCTCATTCGACAGTTCAGTGCTGCTTCTATCACCAATCAGAATGTTATGTCTAATGGTTTTAGTTTGCCTGATTTATGAAGTAATCTTTGGATGATCTCCATATGAGAGTTGATGATTTTAGGATCGCAGCCATCGATGGTAAAGAGGGTTGTGCAGAGATTGTCATAGACAATGGAGGCTTTTTTTTCGCCTAAAGATTACAGCGGATTGAAGTATCCTATTTATAACACAATATAGACATACGAATCTTTATTTGTTTATAAGGAAATGGAGGTTAATGCATTTAAATAGTGAAAAACCAAAAAAGTGTCAATAAAGCCTTTTCTGAGCCTTAGGGAAAAAAACAGTCTTTCTTTGTAAACTCTTTGTATGAAGATCTATAGAACGCGGATTGCTGCTTTCGATCAGAGTTTATCAAGTTCTATTTATAGTTCAAATCTTAGACAAAGGGATTGAAATTTATATACTTTTTACCTGGTAGTAGAACTCCTTGTGACTACTGTAAGTGGTTTGTCTTGTTTCATCGACACTTTTTATTCAATTGTATTTTATGAAAAAACAAATAATTGGAACATTTTATTAGAGAAAGTTATTGCAACGATAGAAATGAGAACATAATTCAACAGCACATAAGATAATAGTAGCAAAATACTATTGTAATATTTTACTTATCTTATTAAAATATTTATCTAATGACAAGCAACCTTGTTCATATCTGTTGCTAAGTTGTTTCATCGTAGTCATGTTGCACGCATAATTTTTCTTTAATTCATCAATTACTCATATAACTTTGAACCGGAAGTGGCAATATTTGCATTAAGCCAGTGGCGTCAGCGCTCCAATTCGAGTGTTTATGGGAATAGAGAAGCTTAATGTTTACTCCTATACTCCATAATCAAAATTGCTTTTCTTTCCTTTCTACTGATAGTAACGTTCGTTTTAAAAATATCGGATAATGTCATTGCTGTTTAGTTTATTTCTTTCTCCTCAAGGCAAGATTTCTCTTCAGTTAAATTTTAAAATTATTCATCGTTGAGTATTGAATGTCTCTATTTCAAAGCTCAAGTAAAAACAAAGAAAACAATTTTATTTAAATCTATATTCCAGTTCGTTTGTGTTTAAATTGACATAAATAAAAAAAAAGGTCATTATTAATTTCTATAGATAATCAATTATTCATCATTCACTGATGAAACAAGTCTTGAACCAAATACTACAACGACTACTTCTACTACTACACAAAACACTACTACAACAACTACATTAACAACTACTTCAGCTTCTGGTAATACAACGCAGACACCTTCACCTGCTGCTAGTGTTTCTATCAATGTCACATGGACATTTAATAATGAAATCAATGTTACAAATGTTGTCATGAGTGTTTACAATTTAAAATCATCACAATGGGCTGCTATAGGTCTTGGAGTAAAAGAAGCTATGGTAAATATGAAAGAATAATTTATTTGAAGATTTTTGTAATTTACTTGCTATTAGAACGTAATCATTAATTATCAACTTTTTTTCTTAAATATTGGTTTTTAATGATTATAGTTAATTTGTAGGAAATAATATTTTAAATACATATATATATCAAAGAAATTTTCTTTCGTAGGGTGAAGCTCATGTATTTATGTGTAAACAACTTGCTAATAATACAATTGTTATAAATCGATATATAAATCCAAATAAGCATGAACATCCTGAACATGCTGGTTCAGAACAAGGTGGTATATTGACACCTGTTCAACAACAATTTAGGGATGGTGTTGTGATTTGTCAATTCACTTTGTCGAATTTTAATATTGAAACATTTCAACAACTGAAAACTATTAGTCCACTTTCTCAAACGGCGAGCTATCATCCATTGTTTGCTGTGGGATTACTGAATAGTACTAGTAAGTTATCTTTTCAAAAAAATTTCAAATACTAAATCTAAGTATCTCGATAATAGAAGTTTAAGATCAATTAGGACATAACAAAAGTAATAACAGTAGCACTGTAACATCTTGTAGAAAGTTCGAGGAAATTTTCGATCTATATATATATATAATGTAAGTTCAAACAATGCTCTTTTAATATTACACTGTTCTTTAGTTAGTATGATAATATTAGAATTTCGATCAAAACTGTTCACCTTTGATTTACTTGTCAACTCTAATATATTATATCATAGTTGACATGAGAATTCAGTTGAGTTTGGAATGCGCGAATTGGTTTAAAAAACTTTTATAATATAATAAAAAAATTATAATATTTTCTCTGAATTTTTTGCTTTTACTGTGTTATCTACAAAATTTATCTTTCAGTTTCATTAGTACTTACAAACATTCATTATGTTCTAATATCATAATTACAAGATACACATATGGTGTAATGCATTCGTGTTTTTAAAAATCGTCACACATCAACCTCAATCTTCATCAATCATTCAATGTTCCTTTGTCTCATAAATAAAAACAAAAAAAAAAAATTTTGTCAAAATATATATTCTATTGAACAAAATAAGTCAAGTCAATTTATTATATATAAAGAAAATTGCTTCTAGTCTTCTATAAGGTTTTTGTAGTGTTACTACAACTATTTTTCGTATGTCTTTAGTAAATTATTAGTGTTTTTTTTTTAAATTAGAACTCTTTTTTATGATTGTTCTATATATATTTTAGATGATCCACAAAAACATTTTGATGATTCACATACAGCTCTATCTGAATTTGTTCAATTAAATCAAAATAAAACTATTCTTTATAAGATAAACAGTACTGATGATGGAGGTTCACTTACATTTGTACGAGTTCATGGAGTTATTATGGTTTTTACATGGATATTAATTATTTCAACAGGTGTACTTATTTCACGTTATTTTAAAAATTCTTGGGCAACGAATTTCATTTGTGGTAAAGCCGCATGGTTTGCTGCTCATCGATTTCTTATGAGTATGGGTGCAATCCTTACAGTACTTGGATTTTTATTCATTTTGGTCTTTAATCAAGGTTCATGGGTAGAAAAAGGTCCAACACGAGCCTTTGCACATTCTATAACAGGTGTAATTGCAATAAGTTTTGCTTTCTTTCAACCTTTTATTGCATTATTTCGTTGTGAACCTGATAGTCGATTTCGATTTATATTTAATTATATTCATGCATTTGTTGGTTTTTCAGCATTTATTCTTTCAATTGCAGCACTTTTTCTAGCTACTTATTTTAGAATATTGAAAGATACAAAAGCTCGACTTTTTATGATACTATGGATAGGTTGGATTGGATTAATATTTATTGCTTTTGAAATTATTCAATCTTATTTTCGAAAGAAATCAAATGAATCAGGTTATTCAAATATAAATGTATCGAATACAACAATTGGCGAAATTGTAGAAAGTCCAAAATCTTCAACAACAAATTTAACTCATTTTGTTCAGCAACAAGAAAATACATTAGAAAGAAAATTAAAACATGTTCTTCTTGCTATACATGTACTTATTGCTGTTATAATTGCAATTATGATGACTATATTTATTTTTTCAACATGATAAATTTTTATTGTATGTTGTTTGTATAAGTAATCATTGAAATCTATTGAAAATTTTTTCTTTTATTCTAGTTTATTCTTAATATAATAAAAATAACAAAACGAATGAATTAATAAAGTTTTACAACCGGATTTACAATAGGGAATGGTTCTTTTTTTTTATTGATTAGACACGCATTTTCTTAGCCGTAGTTTTATCGCTTTTAATAACTCTTGACATCATACTAGCATTACTAATATTATCATTATGCCAAGTTTTTACTTTTAATAATTGTGTATCGGTATTTTGTAATACATTATTTTGTAATGTTAATTGTTCTTCATTATCTATGGGTTTAATATTTATTAATAATAATTTATCTCGTTCATATTCTAATCCTTTTAAAATTATATAAGTATGTTGTAAAAGTATTTCATTATTAACTTCAAATGTTTCAATATCAGATTCAATTATATTACCAGTCCATAAATCAGTTCGTTCAAGATAAATTTGTATGGGTACATCAAGACTAACATTAACATTTGATAAAACACGTACCATTAAACGTTTAAGTATACCAATCCATGAATCTATACTTTTAAGTGAATATGCAATAGTTTCTTTTTTAAATGTCATATCACTAAATTTTCTAATTAAAACTTGTCGTTGTTCAATTGGAAATGATTCTTCAGTTAAATTTTGTTTTATATAATGACGTAAAACTTTATCAAATGCAATTTCTTCTATTAATTCATATAGATCAATTATATATTTAAGATTAATTGTTGAAAATGGTGGACGTTGAAGAACATTATCATTAAGACAAACACTTGAACGTATATAATTTTCAACAAATGATTGAATTGTTAATGAATTATTTGTTGTTTCATCATCATCAATATTGCGTAGATATGTAAATACATAATCAAGTGAACCAAGATAATGAAGAATATCATCATTTTGCATACTATTTATTAAATTTTTTAATTTCATTTTTTCATTTTGTATTAATGATTCTTGTTTAATACGTGTTCGAACATCATTTATTAATGATGTATTTTCACTATAAAGTTCAAATTGATAATTAAGAAAATGTAATTTTTCTGTATCTATTAATGGTAAACAACTAATCATATTTCTTAAAGTTATTTCAATTTCTTCATAATCATAAATAATATCTCGACTTTTACCATATTGATAATTAATAGTAAAACCATCAGTTATTAATTTCGTACTAATAATATTTGCATCAAGATGAAGTATATGTTCTGGTCGAATTGATTGTATTGGTATTGCATTTTGATGATAACGATTATTATCAGCATCATTAACTATTTTATTATGAAAAAAATGAACTATTTCATTTTGTAATTGACCTATTGTTCGTAAACATGCAGCTAATAAAATACTACTTTCATCTTTAGTTGTATTTAATAAAACCATAGCAATTTTTGTATGTATTGCAAAATCTTCTTGTTTTAATGTTAATTCAAATTTAGTTGGTTGACAACCATATTGTAATTCATTTAAATTAAGTTTATACCAAGCTTGAATAAAATCATTATAAAGTTGAGATATTGTTTCACAATCTGAACCATGTGTTAAATAATATGATATTGTTGTTTCTGAAGCATCATTACGTTTAATACGATGATTAAATTTTTCAATAAGATAATTTGTAAATATAACAATTGGATAAAGATATTGAATATTAGCATAATCAGAAAGACGTTTCATTAAAAATGTTGTTATTGGATAAAGTTTATCTCCATATGGAATTGTTTGAAGTCTAATACGAAATTCATCAATTGGATTTGATGTATAAATATTTGTAATATTAAAAAAATTTAATAATGGATATTTATTTTCATCTTGAGATATTTCATCAATAAAATCATCAAATGTTGCTTCTTGATTTTGTTGTCGAATATATTCATTATAGGCTATTTTATATTGATTAATTTCATTTGAAATAGATTCAATATGATTAAATAAAAGTTTTTCTTCAAGAAGTTTTTCAATTTGTATAACTTTTTCATTTGTATTCATAAAACCTTTTAAAATAAAATCTTTATTTAACATATGATTAATTATTTTATATAACCATATATAACATTGTTCATTATCATTTAATTGTTGACGAAGTAATTGATAATCTTTTTCAAAATGTTCTTTAAAATGTAAAGAATTTTTTATATTAAGATCTGTTAATAGAGATAATTCATTAAGAAATAATAATGTTACATGTGTTATCATATGTATAAAACGATATGAAATTGATCGATTTAAATGATCAGATTTTTCATATTGATTACTTTGTATAGCTCGTGTTTGATTATGATAACCATATCTTGGTTCTTTATTATATTGTTCAATATAATTATTAATAAATTGAAAACCTTCATCAATAGTCATACGAATTTGTGGTGGTTCACGTTCAATAAGAATACCATATTGTGCTGCACCAATATCTCTATTACATAATGGACATTTACTACGATCAACAGGTACACCACAATTAAAAAAATAAAACATATAATAACAATCTTTTGAACATTGAAAAACAAATTTTCCTGGTTCATGTATTTGACCTCGATCTAAACGTTCTTTAACAGTTGTACGTACATCAATCATTTGTGTTATAATTGGATTACTTGATATAAGACCAGGTAAACAAATTGATGATTGTAAATATGTTGTATAATTTTGTGGCATTTTAAGATTTTCATCAAATAGAAGACTACTTAAATAAGATGTTTGTCGTAAAGTTTTTAATGATAATAATAATGCAATAATATTTAATGCAATTAAACGTTGATGAAATTGATCAATTGTCATTTTAGAATTTAAATAAAAATAATTTGAATTATTATTAAAATTTGTACATAAGAAAATAAGTAATTTATAACCAAGAAGATCAAAACAATCAATTATTTCTCTACTAAGATCTTTTTCAATTAATTGTTGATAATAATTATTTAATGATATATCATCATTAATATAAAAACGTGCATAATAATGAATAAACCAAATAATAAAACAATAAAATGTTTCTTGTTTTATTTGACATTGTTTAACTAATTGTCGTATATCATTTATTTTAACATTATTTGTTAGAATACGATCAACTCGAATAAATTCATCATAACATTCAAATAAAGGTGTTGGTAAAATAAGACTACGTCGAATTTCTTTGGTTTTTTGACTAGTAGTTAAAGCAATCATTGGTCGAATCCATGTAACATTTCGATTAATAATAATATCACGTAAATCATTAAGTGTAATATTTGACATTTGACATAATTGTTTAATAATAAATAATTTAATTGTTGAACAAAATAGAAAATCATCACGTGTAAGTAATTTATCAATATCTTCTAATATTGCATGATGACTATCATTAATAAAAACAAATGCATAAAGTTGTGCATAATGTTTTAACCAAGATATTAAACTAATTAATGTTAAACCATAATGTTTTTGTGTATTTTGTATTATTCGTATATTTTCTTCAAATTGATTAAAATGTTCTTGAAGAATATTTTCTATGGTTTCTTTATTATTTACACTTAATATAAGATGCATATGAATACGAGTAACCATAATATGTTCAATTTTTCGTGATGTATCATTTAATTGTTGTAAATGTTCATCAAATTGTTGATATTTATTAATTAATTTGCGTAAATCTTCATCAAATTTTTCAAAATCTTCAATTGATGGTAATTGTCCATTAAAATCTTTAATCATTGGTAATAATTGAAGTTTTCGATCAATATATGTAAAAATTTTTGCTGAATATTGCCAAAGATTATTATTAGATTTACTCATTAATGTAATTATATCTAAATATTCATCAGTATGATCAACAAGCCAATTTTTTAAAAATTCACTTTCAAGTTTAAGTAATGTTCGTTGAACAACTATTTCATTTATATTTGGTTCATTTGTACTAATAATTCTTTGTAAAAGAGAAATAAATTTATGTATATCATCACATGTTCTAAATGTTGCATCAAAACTACCATAACGACATGCTTGTTTAAAAACATCTAATGCTTTATTAGTTGATATTAAAGTTGTTATACAACGGATAAGACTAATAAATGAACGTAATTTTTCAAGATTATTTACAGAATAATGTGTTAAACCAAGTATACCTTGAGCAACAAGACTATATGTTGTTGTTAATTGTTCAATATTATCAATACGATCAATAATAGATGGAGAAACAAGAAGTTCAATTAGATTCATTAAACTAATTTCAATAAATGGATCACCTTCACATTGAAATATATGTTCATTAGATATTTCTGATTTTGGTGGAATTAAACAAAAATGTTCATCTGTTAAAATAAGTTTATAAAATAAACTTTCATTTTTAATTATTTTCATATCACTTTCATCTAAAATAATTAATTGTTGATTAAATATTTCATTAATAAAATCATTTTCATCAATTAATTTTATACTAATTTCAAATAATCTTAAAATTTCAAATAATTCATTATAATCAATAAGTAAATGTCTTAATCGATCATTAATAGATCTTGTTTGATTTGTCATAAGTAAACGTTTAATAAATAATGAAGATAATTGATAAATTTTTGCTTCATCTTGTGCAAGTAATAATTGATCATTATAATAATATCGAAATAAATCATTATCATTAAAAATAATATCAATATTTGAATCATATATACTTTTTGTACGTAATTGTTTAATAGCAAGATTCATTAAATCTTCTTCATTAATATTATCATTACGACGTTGTATAATTATTTGACGTATTAAACGAATAATTTCATATTCTTTTATAGCACATGGTAAATGTAAATTAAATATTAATGGCATTTCAATAACATCAACATTCATTATTGTTAAATCAATATTTTTAATTGTTGATATTAAACAATCAAACCAAATTTTATTTAATAAATGATTATTTTTATTTTTACTCATAAATAAAAATGAATCAATAAATGAATATTTTTCAAAATGATAAAATAATAATAAAAGATAATTTTCATAATATATTGAAATAATTGATTGTAATGCATCATTAAATGAACGACATGTACCAATTAATATTCCATTTGTTAATAAATCTTGACGCCAATCAAAAAATCGATTTAATTGTATATTTTTTATTAATTTTAATAAATTTTCTTGAATAATTGAACGTAATGATTGAGATTCAATAGTTATAGTTAAATATTCAATAATTTGATTTCGTCGAACATTTATTTGTGTTATTAAATCTTTATGAGAAACTGTATAACGAAATTTTGTTAAACATCGATCAATTATTTCATCAAGCATAGAATCTGATAAGAGAAAATCTGGATGAGTAACTAAATCAAGATATGATGGATTAAGTAGAATTGTTTTTGGTATTAATTTATGTTCATTCAAATCATTAATCATTATAGTTGACCAACCATTAAATAAAACTTCATTTGTTGTTTGATTAAGCATATTACGTTGAAGATGAAATATTAACCAAACACTTCGATTAGTCGATTGAATTTTTGAATTAAGTAAAATATGTTTTAATAATAAAATATGTTCATGTTCTTGATGATAATCAACACGAATAATTAATAAACGATAATTATCTTTTTTTTGATAATGTTGTTTTATTTTATTTGTTAATTCAAGTTCATTTTTAAATATACTTAATTTAACTTCTTCAATTTCATTAGAATTATAATTAATTATATGATAGATTTGTGTATATGTATAAATAATTTGATTAGGTAAAATTTGTTCGTTTAATGTACGTTTAATAATTGTTTGAAATGATAAATTTATATGTAAATCATAATATTGATCTATAAGAGGATGACATTGATTAGATTGTAATGAAAGTATTAAAAGTAAATCAAATGAACTAGTTTCAATTAATTTATTTTTACAATAATTAATAACATCAAATGTATTATTATCATCATCAAGTGAAATATTTAAATTATCAAATGCATCAATAACTAAATTACATATATAATCATTACTATAATCAACAAATAAATGTTGTAAAAGTGGAAAATATTTATTAATATTTCTTGGAAGTAAAGAAATAAGTTCAGTAAGTAAATTATCTGTAATTGACCAATGACGTTGATGAATTAATGATTTCATATCAATAATATGTTTTTCAAAACGATTAAGAAATGGTGGATCACATTTTGCTAAATCTTCTTTTCGTACAAATACAACACAATAAAAATCATCATTAACAAGACAACGTGGATGATATAAAGCACCAAGTGCAATTCGACAATAATTTTTCTTTCCTGATATAGCAAAATTTTGATTAAATAAATCATATAAATTATCATATAAATGTCCCATACGACGCATAATTAATGTAACATTTGTTTCAGCATAAAGTATTATATCCATAAGTACACGATAATTATATTGTTCAGTATAAGTTGTACCAGATATTAAATCACCTGAAAAACAACTACCAATTAATGTTCGTACAGGTGGTGGTTGATGTTTAACAATAATATATCTTTCAACATAATCAATAATACTTTCATTTTCAGCAATTAACATTAAATAACGTCCTTGACGTGATGTTAATCTTAAATCAAGTAATTCTTTAAATGTAGGAGATTTATATTGTTCAATTAAATGTTCACTTTGTATTTGTTCACAAAAACGATTCCACATAAATTGTGAACCATCAAGAATACCATCAAAATTAATAGTTAATTGTTGACGAATATATTTATAACGTTCATCATTATTTTTTGTTTTAATTAAATCATTAACAACACCTTTTATTAATGAATAAAAATCTCTTAAACCAAAATAATTTGCATATTTTTGTTGTTCTTTAAGTTTTAAAAATTGATATAATTGATAATAAGAAGTTGCTAATGCTGTAATTATTGATGGATCTATTCGAGCTATTTGTTGACCTTCAGATGGTATTATAGAATCTGATATAATTTTAGCTGTTAATTTTAAATCTACTATATCAGGATCAGGACATGATAAATAAAGTGTACGATTCATTTTTGATGCATCAAGACGCCAATTTGATAGACCAACAAAACCATATTGACATATTTCAACTTCAAGTTTACTATGTAATACTTTTAATGGATTATGTGTAGATAATTCAGCTAAACCAATTTCATCAAAAACAATAACTGGTAAAATATCTGCATCTTTTTTAACATCTAAATATTTATCAGCACGTTGAAATACTTTTATTATACTTTCTGATGTACAATTTTGTGAACCTTGATATGAAACAGTAATTAATTCAGGTAATTTTTGAAAATATTCATTAGATGATTTTTTTCCTTTTAAATTACTTATTACAATTTGTACAGCTGATGTTTTACTACAACCTGGTTTACCACATATAATAACCGGTATACGATTAACAATACAAACAAGAAGAACAAAAATATTATCCATAAGTGCATGATTTTTTGCTGTACCTGAAGGTAAATTCATTCGTTCAATGATTTTTTTTTGTTCTATTTCAAGAAATTTAACTAAAAAATTTTCAACTTTTGATAGATTAGGTAATCGAGATATAAGATTTTCTTCCATTAAATTTGTATAATTTTTTCGATCTATTGGTGAATTAAGACGAAAATAATAACAAAGTAGAAGTGCTATTAAACTTGAACGTCGAAGAAGAACAGATGAATTATTTAAAAATTTTTCAATACCTTCACGTTCAATAATTGATTTTCGAAACCAATTATAAAGACGACAAAAACGTGCTACATCACGTAATGATACACTACTAACATCTTCAAAATCACGAAAAAATTTTTGTGATTTTGAAATCAATATAACAATAAGATTAAACCATTCTATATTTTCTAATAATTGTTCACATGTATATAACATTGTTCGAATATATTTATTTTCTATAGTATCATCAAGATAACCATAATCCCAAACATATTCAAGCATAGTTTCCGGTATTGGTACAACTGTATATAAAAGTGAAATACCTGAATTCTGTTTTAAACGTTGAATTTCATAAAGATCTTTTTTGATACCAATATGATTATGAAAAATTTTATTATCTTTTTTACGTCGTTGAGGATTACAAGCACCTAATAGAACCATATTATCTGGTAATGGTTCACCAAGAAGTGTTCGTTCACAAGTTATTTCTTTAATTAAACCAATACTTGGTGTAGTATTAAATTCATCAAAAAATACCCATAATCGTTTATTTTGTAGAAGACATTCATGTGCTCTTTGAGAAAATTTATGAATCATATTTATTATTTGTTCACTTGTAACACCAGCATGAATACGAAATATTTCCATTTCATCATCAAGAATTTTTTGACATAAAAATTGTATTAATGCAGTTTTTCCACAACCTAAAATTAAACCAATATATGATGGGAAAGAAAATAGAAGAAGTTCTGTGTTATTAATTGAGATTTACATTAAGCAATCACCTATAAAAGACGTTTGGAGAGAAGGAAAATTAGCCAAAATCGACCAAAAGGAAGGGATTTTGACCTTAAGTGAGTTCTAACAGCGTTTTTTAAATATTCTACATGAGAATTCTACGGTTCATTAATAAAATGAAACTCTCAAAAAAAAAACAACAATCGGATGGGATAAACGAAATATTTCATAGCCCAGCTCACATGAAAATAGGTATGGATCAGTCCACAATGAGCAAGTTCCTACTGAGGGGAGGGAGAAATACAAAAAAAAAAAGTGATTTTCAGTTCGAATATCCTCTGCGAATAACAAATCATATGAACTGATGAATTCAAAAATATCTTTTTAAACATTGCGATATGAAGATTTTGAATAAATTCAGAGACAATATGTAGGTCAAAATCCTTTCATTCATTGGTTTTTTTTTCGCGATATGAATCAATTTTCTAGTTTCGCCGGAGTTTATTTATTGTTGAGAAGAGTGTTCAAAACTTGAAAAGATATTCGAAATCTACTCAATGTTAAACTTATTCTGATAATTTGAAAACTTAAAATTTTGAATTCTTTTATATTATTAATTTTTTAATTACCTGTTTCACCCATGATTAATACAGGAAGACCACTTTCTACACGTAAATAAATTAATAACATTTTAATATAATTATCTGGTGTTAAAACATATTCTAATTGAAGTTTTTTAGCAACATGTTCTTGAAAACTTTCAATATCTGCAGTTTTTGAAGAAATAGGTCGTACTAAAAGTTCATTTGTTTCACATTCAGTACATTGTATTTGATTATAATCATATTGTCTATAACATTTCATACATATTGATTTAATAAAATATTTTTTTGATAATGAAGCAAGTTTTAGAAAAAAATCTTTATGTGTAAATTTACTATAATCAGGAAAAAAATTATTTAATTGTTGATTATTTTCTCCTGTTATTATTTCATGATACAATTGAAATGCTTCAACAAGTGATGATGGAACATCAATTGGATTTTTATAAACAAATATTGGATTATCTGTTGCAGAAAAAACTACTGTAAATGGTTGAGTTTTATCCCAACGAACAATAGCTTCACTAAATGGAATAATTACTTCATTTGTATTAACAGATCGTTGATTTATTCGTACATTTTCAACACATAATGAAGTAAATTGATTTGATGATTGAAGTAAAGTTTGAAGAATATCTAAACGTAATTGTGGATTTGGTATAGCATCAATAAGAAAAAAACCACAACGTGAAAAACCAGAAAATAAATTATAATAAACAGATATAAATATTGATAGTTGTGTCCAAGTTACAAATTTTGGATTTTTCTTTTGTAAAAATGTTTCTTTTAATAGATTAATACAAGTCAATCGATTGAAATTGATTAATGTTTCTTCAGTTATATTTCGTGTTAGAATTGTTTTATCTTTTATTGCTTGAAGATAATTAACAACTAATTGAATAGTTAATGAACCATCAATTACAAAATCATTCCAATCTATATGATCAATATATTTTAAATTCATAAATTTAAATAGAACGATTTTATCTTGTAAATTGATTGAATAAGGAGATGAATCAAGTTCAATATAAATTGGTACATCAATAGGAATATGTACAGCTACTTGTCCTAGACGAAAACTTCGAAAAAGTAAAAGACAATAAAGAAGTTCATTAAGTTGTGTTGTATTATTAACTGCTCCAATATCAATATGTAAAGCTGCTTTTGATGATGTTAATTCATTTCCATAATCACGTAAACGTTCTGCAATAATATCAGCATCAATATCTCCACTAATAGGAAATTTAATACAAATTTTTTCTTTTTTTTCAATTTCATTTCTTATTAAATAAGATTTTCCTAAACCATTTATTCTTGATGTAACTAATGTACAATTTTCATTAATAATTTCTTGAATAATTTCTTTTAAATCATTTTTATTTAACATATCTTGATCATGAACAATATGAACAATTTGAAGTGTTCTTAAACCATTTATTAATTGTAAATGTGTTGTTGATATATTTGTTATAATTGCAAGACGAAAATAATGTTCAGGATGATGTTCAATTAATTGTCTTAATAAATGTGTAAAATGATCTTGAATTGATGTTGATAATAATTCAGGTCGAATTAATTGATGTAATGTTTGAGAATAAAAACAATGATAAGTAAATGCACGAATTTCTATCCATGTTGTTTCTTCTGTACAATAAAATAAATGATTAACAGCCATTGATATATGAAAATTTTTAAATAATGATATTATTGAACGTAAAATACCTTCATCAGATGTTTCAACTAAATAAACTTTTTTAATTAAACGATTTTCTTGTTTTATTTTTAAATTTGTTTTTATTCGTTGTGCTGTTAAAATTTTTCCTAGATTTTCTAAACGTTCATTTGGATTTTCAGTTTTTATTGGTAAATATTCAAAATTTATTGTTTCTGGTTGTATACCAATATATTGTAATAAATGATAACCAGAATGATTTGTTTTAAATTGTTCTATTTGATTATATAAATAATCTTCAATAATCCAAATTTGTTGATATGAAAAATAAGTTAAATCAAGATGTTTTTCATACATTTTACATAAATATATATCCCAATCATAAAGAAGATTATCAAGTATTAAACTAAATTCAATTAATTCTTGATAATCACTATTAATACAGGTAAATGATTTATTTGGTGATAAATAATTAATTATTGATGGATGACCAGCTATATTTAATAATGAAAAATTTTTTAAAATTTTTTCAACTATTTCAACAAATGTTACAAATGAATGAAGTTCATTTATATCATATTGAGAATCAATTGAAAATTTATTATTATTATTTGTTGAATATTCAATTAAACGTGCACGATCACGTAATTCACTTAAATCATTAAAACACATTGATTGAGGATCTATATTAATATTAAATTTATTAAATTCTTCAATAAAATCAAATTTTATATTTTTCATTAGATCAGATATACGTTTTCGTTTTGATAATTCTTTATCAGTTAATTCTAAATGTATACGTTTAATACTTATTAATGATGCTGAACATGTTTGAAAACAATTAAATATATTTTTAAATTGTTCATCTTCAAATGTTGTTTGAAAAGCTATTTTAATTTGTTCAATATTAAATTCAGATGAATCATTTCTTATTAATTCTATTTCAGAATTAAATCGAACAAAAAATCTTTTAAGCATAACAAAATCTAAAACTGTTTTTGTATTTATTAATGTTTCATCCCAATCATTAACAGCATGAAGTAAATTATCAACATCAGCCGATGCAAGAAGATTTAAAAATGTAATTAATTCATTTGATAAACTATATTGAGCAATAAAATTAAGTAATTCTTTCGAATGATATTGTAAAATATCTCTTGAAAATTGTCGATAACGCATAAAACATTGTAAACCTTTTGTTTGATAATTAATTTCAGTAACTTTTTTAAATATTTCACAATTTTTATCAAAAGATTTTACTATATTATTTATTAGATTAATATAACCATGACATATATGATTAATATTATCACGATTTTTCCAATAATCTAATATTGATTTAAGTTTTTCTATTACATCAGAATTTAATAATGGTTTAAGAATTTCAAAATCATGATCTACATATTGAATATCGGGAAATAAAACAAGTATTTCAGATATAGATAAATGTTTCCAATCAGAACAAATTCTTTGTAAACGAGCAATAAACATATCAAGAACTTCGATATATTCAGTTAATATTTCAATACATGATCGTTGATCTAATGGAATATCTTCATTTGAATCAGTTGATATTGTAGTAATTATAGAATTACGAATAGTACGTGATGATGAACTTGGTTCTGTTGTCTGTTCTAAATAAGGAAAAGATAATATTTGAAAAACTTTTGCACTGCAATAATTTTAGATTTTTAAGAAAATGTACAAAAAGAATAAATATTTTACATGTCAAGGTGAAAGTATAGGAGCACGTTCAGAAACTAAAATATCAGAAATCGATAAAACTTGCATGGAATATTTCGGATGGAGGAAATCTGTGGATTTTTTTTTTAGTGACTTCCGACTAACATCTTGTTCTTTTCGGTCCAGAACATTGTGTCTAAGTTCTATCGACTTCCGGAATTTTCCGATTAGTTATAGCGAAATCTACTTATTTCCGATGTTTGAAATCATCGGCTTGTATAAAGTAATGGCGCAATACTGTGAATTTCTATTAATCTTTCTATAAGATTTTATATCTAATTGTTTGATCTATACAGATACACTTTTTTAAAATCGTTTTACACTTATGTTATTTTATATTTATATAAAGTGTTATAATACAAAATAATGAACAGGACAATTTTAACTTGTTTGAACTTCGATTGAACTGATATCATATATTGAGAATTAGATAAAAGCTCTTAATGTCAACGAGACAGAACAATATCTATAATTTTATTTAAGCTGCTTTCTTGTGAAACACGATCTAAAATGAATGTTGAAGTACATAGGGTAGAAATTTGAATCCCTCCCACGGATCATGACAAACGTTTCTCATATACGATCACCAGTGTTTTATCCAGCGTGAGGATTGAGAGGGTGGCGTCCTTCCGAAAATCGAATTGGTCCTTCCGGAAGCGAAAATCTGTATCAAATACCGATGATTATAGATTATGACAAATGTCTTAGCAATATTCTACCGCTACGTCATAGACCGTATATCAATAATATCTCGTTACTGTTTCCTTATTACATTTCTGAAGAATTAAGCAAAAGATGATGAAAAAAATGTGTCCCCATATAGAAAGACTAAAATAATATCCCTATGATTAGCTACATCAGCTACATCGTATTTCGCATTTTAATCCTGCAGGATTTTCGTTAACAATTTTTCTATTATAATAGACATCAGATATTATACTAAACTCCTCCCCGTAATAGGAGACTCCCTCCCCCCCTTTAATTAATTAATTTTTTTTGCTAATTAGGAACTTTAATTAGGGAATTTTCGTCTAGAAGTGCACAGTTTTTAAGGTTTTCAGCTGGGAATATTTAGAAAGTGAGTCGAAATGCATCCCTCAACCCTCAAAACCGTGGAAATTCCTATAAGAGTCCTGAAAATCGCTCTGGCTTTCTGGAAAACCACATTTAGTTAATAATTGCTAAAAAACCTACGACATAATAGAAGGCCAGGAGTCTTCTAATGCGGGAAGGGATTTACTCTAGTACTGATTTTTTGTTAACAGCCAAAAATTCAAACAGGAACCTAAAATTTCAGTTTCTATCAATTTCTTTCATTTCAATCAAAAGAAATATTTAATAAAATCGACAAATTCATAAAACATGACTGTATACATACTATCATCTGATAACAATGATTCATCATCAATAATATCAGGTGAATTCGTATCTGTAGTTGGAGATAAATTATTTTGACCATCTATAAAAATAAAAACAAATTTTCATTTACTTTGAATTTAATAAAAAAATAGAAAAAACAAATTTCGTACTGTTTCGATTTTCGGCTAAAAATTTTTTCCAAGCATTTAATTTTTCTAATGAATTAAGACGATCAACAAGTGGTAATAATAATCTAATTTGATCCGGAATTGTAATAGAACGAACTATTTCAGATTTTAATTTTGTTTCCATATCCGATAAAAGATCAAAATATAATTGTTTATCACAAGCATTTTGACAATAAATTTCTAAACATTTTGTAATTATTTCTTTTATTTGAATTTTTTCATCCATTTCATGTCGGTGTCTATCAATTAATGCATCTATTTTATATTGTTTTTCAGCTGTTTCACCAATATAATTCCAAATACGATAAACAATTTGACGTTCTTCATTAGAAAATTTTTTCCATCCTAATATTTGACTTGCACGAAAACCTTTTTCTTCCCATATATTCCATAATGCAAGTAATTGATCAATTATTATTTGACGTAATGTTAAAGTTTTAAAACAATCTTCAAATAAAATTGCATAGATACATGTTGTACGAGTTGGTCGTTCAAATGTATCTCGTAGAATTTCATCAATATTAAATTGAATTTTATTTGTTGTAAGTTGTATTAAATCATTAACTAATTTACTTTTACCTTGAATTTGTTTATCAATATTAATTAAATGATATAATGGATTTTCACGATTAGATAATTGTTTTAATTTATCTTGAGATATATTTAAATAGATTGATGCAAATTTCTTTTTAAATTGATCAAGAAATAATTCATTATTAAGATTTAATAATCCATCAGATATAATGTAATAAATAGATTCTAAATATAAAAAAAGAAAGAATTCATATTAGAAAATTTCTTCATAATAAACACTATAATCTTTTGTTTTTATCTAGATATCTCTCTACTTTGATTAAAGAATGTTAATAAATTTCTTAATGTAAGTGTAATGTTGTCTTTAACGGTTGTTCACAGGTTTGTCTGAATTTATTGAAGGAAGTGTTGAAAACGATGGATTCTTTTAAACTTATTTAAACTTTGTTGCCATCGTGTCTCTAATCATGGAGACGATCCTATATAAATCAGAGGAAAAAAAATATGACAAACTCATAACAAACACCAAGCTATAAACTCCTACCTAAGTCATGATATATAGTGGAAGATTGGAATTTCGACCCGGACTTAAATTGACCTCATTAACTCCTATAAAAAGCCTTATTTCTCAAATTAATTGCTACGTTCTGTAGTGCTGAGCAGTATGCATTTCCATTAAGACCTATTGTTCATAACATTGCATAATGGGCGTGTAGGTGAATAGATGTGGATGGGGATATTTCGGATATGGATACATAATGTGTGATTGCGACTGTGGACTGATAGAGGATCCATACCCACACTCACATCCTGAGCACTATGTTGTTCTACTCAGCATTACGGAATGTAGCAACTAATAAAAGAAATAAGACTTTTTATAGGAATTATTGAGGTCAATTTAAGACCGGATCAAAAGTTCGGGCTGAAGATTCCTGTAACTGTATATAGTCAGATAATGTGTATTGTATTTCCGATATTTTCATATCTACGAGTTAATCCGTCTATTCAAAGAAAAATATACACTTTATCAACATTGTAGTGAACATAGTCAATCGAAGACAGTTGAATTGAATATGATTCGACTAGAAATTCTATTCATGTTAGCATATGGCTTTTGTCTTATATTTTATTTACTTTGATCTCTGATCAGTCCCTTTTGAGTCGAAACTATGTGCATCATGAATACTCTAATGAGCTATGAATACCTTTAAAAGAGTTTAGTTCCTTTGCCTATTACTGTGAAGAAATTGCATTTTTACAGTATTTTTTAAATAAAAGCGGTGGTTGCCGTCAGGAACACTAGGAAAAAAGTAATTTTCGTATTTTGATTCGAAACTTTGTACAGAGACAGACCTTAACAAGAATAGTTTTTTGTGAATGTTTCAAGTCTTTTGATTTGCTCCTATCTTGAAATGAGAATATCGAATGTGCCGGTGTAGATGAGCGATACATAGGACAAGTTCTTATTATAATCACATCTAAGAATAGGAACAATGAAAAGATATGACACTTTTACAATAATCTATTCTTGTTCAGACCTGTCTCTGTGCAAAATTTCAAGTCGAAATTCAAAACTTAGTTTTCCTGGTGTCTCCCAAGGTTTTAACGACATTGAGCTAAAAAATAATATAAAAATGTAGTATTTCGGTAGCCATTAGCTAAGAATTCGAAATCTTTTCAGGATATTCATGGCTCGTTAAGATTAATGTGATGTATATGGCCTCGTCGCAAAAGTGATTTATCAGCTTAGGAATTTCCCTCTCCCACCCTGTGAACAGGTAACCAGAGAGATCTCTGTCCCCTCTAGACATACGGCCGGAAAAGGGAAGGGAAGAGAAGACAGTGAATCCCCTACAATTTTTTTCTGGCTATGCCACTAGTTGTATGTTCTTTGCGATCTCCATAATAGAAGAAATATCAATGTTAAAACAATTCCTAGACTCAATGCAATGATAGTGACAATAACTAGTTCAGGAAAGTATTAAATCAGGAGGTAAAGAAGATTAAGGCCTAGTGTAGAACAGGAGAATGATGAAAATGTATTACTAAAATTTCTTTTTTTTTGTTCTCATTATTAATCATTTTCAATTAACTTAACGAGCAATTATTTTTTGTTTTACCTTGTTGAAAACAAAGTTTGATCATATGATTAATAAAAATTAATCGATATTGTTCATTTTCAAAAGCATTAATTAACAAATCAATATCCATCATTATTTTTATCATTATTTCATAAGATCTAGACATTTGATGAGACCAATGTTCAAGTAAATCTTGATAAACTTTTTTATTACGATCATTTACTTCATCATTAGATAATAAAAATGAACAAAACCATTGTTTAAAAAATTCATATGAATATGATGTATATGCATGATTCAATAAATGAATTAATAAAGATCTTTTATTAACTAAAAATAAAATAAATGATTTTTCTATGAATGAAATAATAAAACGAATATCTTTAAATTGTTCATTTGTTATTGTTAATGTATATAAATATTGTTCTATTTTTGTTCGTAATTGCATACTTGATTCAATAGTTGTATTAACAATTTTTAAAATATTTTTTGATGATTCATCAGTTTCTAATGATTCCATTTGTAAAAATTTAATTAAAAATATGATATTTTCAAGATCAACTAAAATCAAAAGAAAATAAATAAATAAATAAATTTTAAATAGTAAAAAATAAAATATTATTTTTATTTTACCAGGTAAACAATCTTCATATATGAGACGATCAAAATGACGAACTATTGTATCGGTAATTTCCATTTCAGTAATATTCATTCCAACAATCTGTACTAAAGATGTTATATATGTTTGTATTGATCTTGTTAATTCAAGTTGTTTCAATGTAAGAATATTTGGATCAACAATTGTGAATAGACTTGTCCAATTTAAACCTAAAACTGGCCTTTGTAATAATTCAAGTCGTTGTAATAATACATTAGCTAGATCTTTTTTACATTGTTCATTTTTCATTTGATGAACTAATTCTATAGTATCCTTTGATTTAGATAGTAATTCAATTGAGAGATATAAGGTTAGACCATCGCGAAATAATGGCCAATCACCTACTGAAACTGTTGCGAATAAATGATCATAATGTTCTTTTATATCATCGATCATTGCTAATGCAAAATTTATAACAAAATGACTAGTTAAATCAAAATTGCTTTTTGTTATTGGTAAAAGTCCTGTCATACGAATAATAATTTTTTCAGCAATATGTTGATTTGTTAAAGGAGGTATTGCATAAGATAAATGAGTTATACAACTTTGAAAGAAATCATTAAATTCTTCACGTATTAATTTACGATTAGTTTCTTGAACAACTTTTTGAAATTGATCGATTAATGTATTAAAATGATCAAGCATTTGATGACGAAGAATATAATATGTATATAAACATAACTGACTCCAAAATGGAACATTTTCACCTATAAAATAAATTTCATTTATTTTTTTATTATTTTTCTTCAAGATATTTAATTTTATATTTTTTGAAAAGGTTCTTACCGGGAGGACCATCAACAAAATTCTTAACAAAATTAACATCAAATAGAAAATAATGTTTAGTAGAACGAAGATTTTTAATATATCGAATTGTATCGTCGTTATAATCACGAAATGTTCTGTCAGTTTGAGGAATTTTACGTGAAAGACATAATCGATAATTCTCAATAGGTAATAAAGTGTTTTGATGATTGATAAATAAACAATCTTGATCATCAATAGTTATATTTAATTCAAGACAATAAATATAAGGACTATTATTTTTTTTTTCATCGAATACTTCTGCTCGATTAAATGTACATTTAATATCATTATTAAAATAAGCTTTGATTTTGAATCTCTCATCTATTGTTGTATTGCGTAGAATATAGAAGTATATTGTTCGAGATGTCTTCTTTCCATTGATGATCTGTTGATCAACATTATTAACACCATTATTTTCTTTCGACATTATTCACTCATAACAAAATCTTCATATAAAACGAAAAATAATAATAACGTTTAGATAAATTTAACTCGATATTATATAATGTTGATAAGTAAATATAATTCTTATCTTCTTTATATTCGACACGTCATTGTGATCGTCGACGAATACGAACATAAATATGTAACAGAACATGGGATTTTCCAATAATTAAAAACGTTTATAGGAGTTTTAGTTTATTCTTTTCTTTGTTTTTTTTTATTCCTCACACCTATACTAATCGACAAAAATATTAAATTCGTTCTCTCTGAAAGAAGTGAATATCCCTTGAAAATATCGAAATTTTTTACTTAAATAGAATAGAAAGTCAGATGTAGATATAAAATGACAGAACCAACATGTATGTTGCCTTAAGATAAAAAACGGAAGTATTTAGATAAACAACAAGATAAAATTTGAGGATAGATAACAAAACTAAAGTAAATATTTTAGTATAGTCTTAGAAACGATACAATTAAAACCAAAGATTTTTCCGAATATAAAATAACTTAAATCAAATGAAGAAGATTTTCAGAACTGGAAGAAAAACTCGAACAATTATACAAATTTTCTATTAAATATCATTTTACTATGCAATAAAGTTAAAGAACAGAGTCGAAGCTAATTTTTAATTCAAGTAAAACAACATACGAAAACAAAACTAAAACACTTCGGAACAAATCATACGTTGACAAATGTCAAAATATGTTTATTTTCAATTGCATAATTAATATTTTACATCGACTTCAAAAATATGAGAAAATTTTTCCATCATAATTACCTACATTCCAAGAATCAGTAGGCCATCTATGATCATATGATAGCTCATACCTATTTATTATGATTACCGTGAGTTTTAATAAATTTTAATGAAAAAAGATTCAGTCGACACAGTCAATGCGAAAAAAATCAAACACTTCGATTGTGTCGATCGAGACTCATGTGAAATCAGATTTACTTCGTTTAACCAACGAAAAGAAAGTTTTCAAGATGTACCTATTTAAAAATGCGAGTCATGCATGAAAGAGGTACTCAGGAATCTTTCATGGTAACTTAATAAAATAAAAATAACAACAGATAGTCAATGTATTTAAATGAAAAAAAAGTCTATGTAGATACATCTCTGCTCGTTTGAAACTACATCTAATCAAAGTTTTATAAATGTGATCGTTCTTGTATTCTCTTTCTTTTGAAGTCTCTCAAATTAATCACTGTCAAAAAGTCAAAAACAAAGAATTCCTCATGTATCTTAAATTTTATCGTTTATAAATAAATATGAAAATAGTATAATTATTTAGTCCTTAGTGACAAAAAAAAACAACAAAATTTTTATGAAAAATATTTTATTTTATCTAACAAAAAAATCCGTTATTGACATAAATTAATGTTTTCTTTTCATATAACTATGTAGTTCTCGTAAGTTAATTGACATAATATCATTTAATGTTCTTTGAAAAGCATCCTATAATAATAAATCATATATAATATTAAATCAGAGAGATATTTTTTTAATAACCTGAATAGTAATTGAAGAACCAATTGATTCAAAATGTTGTTTAAAACGTATTAGTAAATCATTATAAAAATCAATTAAACATGTCTGAAGAAGAGTAACACATTGTGAATCATAGTCTATCATTGAAATAAAATACATAAAGAAAACTGGATCAGTAAAGAAGGATTTTATACTCACCAGTAAAGCCACGTTGTTTTATTAAATCAATAATGATTTGAGTGAGATGTTGATCAATATTACTAACGAGAGAAAACAATGAAAGTAAATTATTTGAAAAAAAAGAATAATACAAGTATTTACTCAGGTTTTTCTTTGTTAAATATATATTGAATTATATCGTTTTGAGCAAGAGTAATTGAAGAAAGATCAGTATAATTTGTCATCTCAAAGACATAAAATAATTAACGTGAATTTTTGTTTTAATATTATAAACGGAAATAGAAATTTTTCTATGAGAAACTCTAAATAGTGACTGTCACAAAGGCAAGAAAATTTACTTAGGTTAATAGACTAAACAATAAGAAATAATTATTCTTTGAGTTTCTTATGACTCGAAAAACAATTTAAGAATGATACCCAACCTCCTACAACATGCTCTCAAATTTGGTCAGCTTGTAGAGAGAATGCCTTCGAATATCTGCGTATTACAACATTTTTTCGATTGGATAAGATCTAATAGGAGTTATTAGGTTTGAAAAATTTACTTATTTGATGTCAGCGGAAAAAATAATCATTACCAAGTTGTGTACTCTTACAATACCTTCCAGAAAAATTTTGTTCATGAAAGCTTATTTATTGAGTTTGTCTGTATGGTGTGACAAATTTTTTGTTTTTAGAAGAAATGTTGTTTTCATGAAGATGGAGGCTCCTGTAAAATGTATCTGAGGATGGAGTTCAGCACAGCATGAAAAATAGGGATTTTTGTGAAATGTTAAGTTATATGCTTGAGCATCATTAATTTTCAATAAAAATTTGTATGTACAAGTGTCTGTCCATCAGATATGTTATCTCCAAATTACAAGACAATGAGACGTTGTGTTGAAGAAATATTAGGAAAACGAATCAGCTTCGCAATTTTGAGTCAAATTAGAGCATATAAAAATCACTGAAAGTATCTAAATTTTAGAATTAATATTTGTTTTTTCTTACAGAGTCACAACAAATCCTTTTAATTTTTAACATCGCACACAATTCACATTTCCTGCTTATATGTACTGTTGATAATAAAATGATCTGTCGTAAGTCTGTAAGAAAAAAAACAAATTTTAATTCCAAAATTTAGATATTTTCAGTAATTTTTACACGCTGTAATTTATATCAAAATTGTGTCACTGATTCATTTTTTTTATATTTCTTCAATACAACATCCCATTGTCTTGTAATTTGGAGATAATATACCTGATGTGTAGGCATTTGTACATACAAATTTCCATTGAAAGCTAATGATACTACAGTGTATAACTTAACATTTCCATAAAACCTCTATTTTTCATGGCACGTTGAACTTCATCCTCAAATACATCTTACCGGAGCCTCAAACTTTAGGAAAATGATATTTCTTCTGAAAGAAAAATATGTCACACCAGACAGGCAAATCCAGTAAATAAGCTTTCGTGAACAAAATTTTCCCAAAAAGGCATTGTAATAATAGAGGACTAAGTAATGATTACTTTTTCCGCTGAAATCAAATAAGCAAATTTTTCAAATCCCATAACTCCTGTTAGATCTTACACAAATCAAAAGATATTGTGAAGTTTTATTTTTTTTTGAAAAAAAAAAAATTTATCTGGAAGAATTGAAATGTTTTTGACAATCACAGAAATCAATAACAACATATATATATATTTTTATTTAAATATCTTGTATATGACAATACAAAAGAAAAACAACAAAACATAAAAGTTGAATGTTTTCTAAAGATTGTCTATTGATTAAATTTGAATCGACTAAGAAAAAAAGAATTCATTAGTACTATTTTATTCTCCTATTCAAGACCAAGAATATAATTAACACCTTGTACAACCATTAAAATTAATGGTTGCCATGCAACAAGATATCGAATCCAATCAAGTAAATTTCCATAGAGTACATGAGGTTTCTATAAAGATCATATTCAATAAAAATTTAATAAATAAATAAAATTTATTTCAACATACCTCCCATGGATTAGGAAATAATCGTTTTAAATCGACTTTTTCTTTACAATAAGGGCATGTTTGTTTTTTTCCAACAATACACCAACCACGTATACAAAATTCATGAAAACTATTCAATTAAATATCATAAAAAACAAAATCAATTCGAACAAAAAGAAATAACACAAACGTATGTCCACATTGTAATTTATATGTTCGTTCAATTAAAGCTTCATCATTATTTTGTACTAATATTGGATTAGCACAAACCGCACATGTATTTGATTCTAATGCTCGTTTAGGTAAACCACTTTCCGAATAATACTAAATATTCAAGTTTTACTAATTATGTTTTGTTTTTTCAAATTCAATTCACCCCAATCTTTGATGCCATTCGATCAGTACATGATTCAGCCAAATCTCTTCCAAGTACACCATAATAAATACCATAAAACATAATCAAAATTCCAAAATCAAGTGCTGTCTAAAATAACAAATTATTAATTATTAAAAATAAGAATTTTGTATTTCAATTACTTGTGGAGATACTAATAAAAGATTATTAATTCCAAGAAAAGTCATCATGATTATAAAATAACCACCTATAGCAAGACCATATGAAACTTTATAAACAAGAAGAAACCATTTATAAACTAATCTATAATTGATAATGTCTATTTCTTCAAAAAATAAAAATAAAATTATATTTTTTATATTTACCTAGGTGTATTTGGTTCAATTGGTTGTCTTGTTGCTCTTTGAGTAACATAAACCGTTATAATTGTAAAACAAATCCAAATAATAATAAAACGAATATAATAAAATTTCATTGATAAACCTAATGGTATTAACCACATAGCAATCATTGTAAAAAACTATAAACAAAATAAATTATATGTTTCACATTATCTTTAAATTCTTCTTTGTTTACTTGATAAGATCGTAAATGATAACTTTTCCAAAATAATATTATAAATTGACATATTACAAGTGATACAAGTAAAACAAGTACCATTTCCATATGCATAGATTCATGTCCTTTATGTTTTTCATGTATAGCTTCATGTCGAACTCGAAAACGTTCTTCAGGACTAAGTTTATCAAGTTCATATGTCTAAAAATAATTAAAATTAATTATTAAAGAATTTTATAAAATCAATTCATACCTTATTTCCTAATATAATAGTTTTTCCAGCTATTCCATCGTCTAAATCCATTTTTATTGATGTCTTCCTTTTTTCATTCACTCATACAAAATAAAATATAGTGATTGTTTGCCTTATTGATTGGTTGACATACTCTCGAATAAAATTTCAATGAGTCGCTAGAAGTACCTTAAAGAAAATAATATTTGTTTTCTAATCATTTAACGATGTTTAAACAGACAAATATTATTGTCAGATGGACGATTTTACTTATATTAATTTTACAATTAAGTTTCGTTTTGGTATGTTTTTTTCTAAGGTGAAAAATTAAAGCACATTGATTTTTTTCGTTTTTTTTTGTATACGTAGTTTGATAGAGTTGACTGCGAATATATATTTTTTTAATTTCTTTTGAAAGATTTTTGATAAAAAAAAAAGTTTTCATTTCATGCGGATTGTAAAATTAATATGTTTAGATACATTATGATAAGCTGAATGTGTGAGACTAATTTTAAACTAAGGCATTAAAAAATATATATTCGCAGTCAACTTTATCTAACTAAATATTAAAAAAACAGTTTGCTTTAATTTTGCATCTTAAATAAATATTTAAAATTTGGAATTTATCTTCTTTTTTTTTTGTATGTAGGCATTTGTTGATACAAATGATGATTTGGTATCACTTAATTTCGAAGATAATATTGGTAAGAAAAATAATATTAAATCAAGAAAAATAAATAAATAATTTTATATATTTAATTAGATGGAAAATTTATATCATTTTCTAAAATGAATATTCGTCTTTCACGTCAATCAAATCTTGATTTACCACCATCACGAACTATTTCATCATCACAATACGAACGATTAATTAATTTAAACAATGATTATCAATATTATACATTAAAAGTTCATTTTAAACGTGGTACAATACAAGATTATGTTATGACATCTATACCAATGGTATAATTTTTATTTTATTTTATTTTTTGTTTAAATATTTTTCTTTTTCTTTTAGTGTTTGATTTTACAAGCACAACTTCAATATACTGTTACTTTATTTATTAATGAAAATGGTTATATTGTTGGTGTACAAGTTACAACTGGAAATTCAACATGTAGTCTTTCAAATATAAACAAAGCTGAAGAAAAACAAGAATATAATTATAAAGCTACAATGCGTTTACAATTAAATGATGTTGGACCACAGTTAGTAGAATAACATAAGAAAAAAAAACATTTATCTATTTTTGCGTCTTTTTATTTTAAGACCTGAAGTACAACAATTTTTGGATAAACTTAAACGGCAACAAGAAGCAAAATTGAATTCACAAGAAAATGATAACCGACCATTTATTCTTAAATATGTTAGTAGAAATCATCAGCTAGAATTCATCGGATTAGTCCCATATCAGATCGGGTTCGGGTTCGAAAATCTTGGACCCGACAAGCTCTAAAATTAGCATAAAAACATTCATTGAATAGTATACTCAACACTCGAATTTATTTTTCATTAAATTTTGACCTGTACACCTCTTCAGTGTTGTTTTCGAATACTCTAACATGGGCTTCCCCCTAAGTTTCAATAATATTTTTCAAGATGCACGCATAATCTATTTTTCTTAACTGTATGCCAAGTAAAATCAAAAGAAATGTATTGAGAGTACTGAGACTTGATGCTTTTGGCGTATTTCAATTTTTATAGGCTTGTCTGAGTGTTTTTTTTTTTCACCAAAAGTTTCACTATAAAAATATCATCTGACAACATTTCTGTAGGTAACTCAACGAGCTCTATTCAACCATGGTAAAACTACACCAAGAAAAAATTTTGCTGAAATTTCGAGTTGTCAGTACTTTAGAAGATTAGTATTCAATAGTAGAACAATAAGCATTAATCTCTGTAACACACAACGCATATAGATTATTGATTTTTTTTTTAAATAGATCTTTAAAATTCGTTATATTGCCTTGAGATATTTCACCGAACTATCTATTACTAATAGAGAATATCATAGGTTTTTATCAGCATTTTTTCAAGCAAATTAGATCCATCAAAATGATACAAATTGTCGATAGTGAGATTTTGAGTTTATTTTTGCTTCTCAAGCACATAGTGGACAGTTTTTCATAGATTAGGAGGATATATAATTTTTTTTAACTCAGAAAAATCTTATTTTCTATTCCATATTACTTTATTATCTCTCAAATTTCCATATAATTGCAGAATATCATTCGATACTGATTTCAAATATGAATTTAGTCTTCAATAAAACTGTTTCTATATCGAGAAAAATGAATTTTATCATGAAAGTCAAGGATTTTCTAGAAAATCTATAGCTCATTCATGAAACGCTCGTGCTAACGCTATTTCAATGTTATGAATGAAGAGAGACATTCTATGGAAGTTTCGTCCGCTTTGGAGTTATTGAAAATTGTGCAAGTTCATTAAACTAAACACACGTTTCCGTTTAAGAAGAATGACTTTTCTCGGATTCCAAACGGATAAAAGCGAACGTTTTTTTTTTAACGAATCAGTAGAGTGAAAGACGTAGTTTCATATTATATATAATTTTCTCAAGGATGTTTTTTCCTTATTGTTTTTTTTATTTATAGTAAAAAAAACCGGCTCCTAATCCTTATTAGTGGTGCTTTTCAACGAAGTTTTCTTTGTGTTTTCCGATTAATGCTAACAAGAGGAACAAAGACTTTTATGTCATTAAATAACCTATAAGTTAGATTATGTTGCCCCACTTAAGCCAATATAAAAGGTATACTTTCAATTTTTCAGCTAATGTCTACCTGGATTTTTCGAGTATCATATTGCGAAGAAATTTACTGCTCACGATGAATTTTCTAGACATAAAAATCTTAACGTTGTAGTGATTGGAAAATTGTTGCAATTCTTATTACTAATGATGATAATATTCTTTTTTTTTTAGTGGAAATATTTGTTACCAATTGTTGTGATAGTACTTCTTCAAAATGTTTTTACTAACGATGCTGCTGGTGGTGGTGGTGGTGGTGGCCAGAATGCTGGTGGACAATAAGTGTCATTCCTTTAGTTTCTTTTTTTTTTCTTTTTTTGTTACAAATTTCGATACTGATTTATGATTGTTTGTCTGTTTGTCTTGTCTTCGGTTAATGTTCTCTGTTTTTTTTTCTTTTTACGCAAATAAGATAGAACTCTTGAGACATTGTTCAGTAATATATGCAAAATGAATGAAGTAGAGTGTTCATGGTCAATTAGCCGACAACATATTCGTTCATCAATGTCAGTCGATTTCCAATGGTTTCTTTACTTAAATACACAAATGCCATATTTTCTCATTGGAAAGAAAAAAAAAGCTCAATCAATTTTCTTCAATTGATTGACATCATCGATTAGTCATGCATATGAAACAAAAACTATAGATAGTTTTTTTTTCTATAACTTAACTTTTTTATTAATACTATATTAATTGGTACATACATTTTCTACTGAACTCACGTAAGTATGACGAAACAATATATTAATTTTTGTCTGACAGTTGACTGTTATTCAAGGATAGATAAAGTCTATATTGCGTCAGTTAGAATCAAATATTGATCCATCATAGGATTGAATAGGATATTTAATTTTTTAAAGTAACAATTGTTATTTTATAAAAATCTCACCTCATTGAATGTTATATTTAACTCACAAATTGTCGGACAACTATGAAAATATTCATTAAAGATATTCAAGAAAATTCTTCATAATTTGATCACAAGTTAACGTCTGAAGCGTTCTTTTTTTTTTATTTTGTTTTATGAACAAATATTCTTAATGAATAATTTCTATTATATACATAGTAGTAGCTTTCTATTACTTTTTCGAAGCTCTAATGAATATACATATTTGTAACTATCAATTGTTGTCATATGAAAAACGAACCATTTGGTTAAATATTAACTGAACCTTGATCGATTAACAACAATGATACCGTTCTACGCACAATATTGCTAACATAACACTTCTTTCAATTGTTTGAATACGATATAATTTTTTTTACGTGGTGTAATATCACTACGTTGGTGTATGTGTGAGTGTTGACAAGAACATCCTACTTCTTTTCTACATTACTAATGGTATCGTTGACACACCCATCATCACTTCACATCTCGTGAATGACCTATTTAGTTCAACATACATAAAACATAAGTCAAATACCGAACGATATATGATTTCATTTTAACACTTTCCGTCAAAAAAAAAAGAAAAATGACGATAGAAGATTTTTCTAAACTTGATACTACACATTCGTTTTCTTTTTTTTTTTTTTCTTTTTAATATTATACACATTTGCTCCTTTCAAGTATCTTTTTCATAGAATACAGAAAAAAAAGAGAATAGATTGAGTTCTTTTCTTTCTTAAGTATTATATACAAAACATTGGCATTTCATGAGCATGTCTAATTCATACTTGAAATTACTAGATGATGATGATAATAATAATAATAATAATATATGCACAGTGCATTGAACAATTAGGTTCATATTTTGTTACTTTTAAGTGTCTATGTGCTATTCATGTCAATTGAATGAACATCATTCAAGTTTTCTCATCATATTTCATATACACAAACGGAAGCAAAAGAAAAGATAACGTCTTTTTAACCTTGAACAATCGATTATCAAGTAAATACTCATGAATGCATTGTGTATTGAGAAAAGCGATCAATTTTCTCACTTGCCTTTCAACATTCTTTTTTTTCTTACACTATATACGATATGTAAAATGAAAAGAATGACAGATAGTATCATAGGAAAAAATGCGCCATGAAATAAATCCGATTGATATCGCACTATAGTAATTCATGAATGTAATCAGAACTTCTCAGATATACTTATAAATAAATAGCATAGCAATTTTTTTTTCTTTTAATATATATTGTGCTTTTTCTTAGAGTTTTGTTGAACACGTATAGAATATATTTTTAATAATTGAATTTTTACACGAGAATGAACATACGATGACCCTCGAATTGATGTACTTGTATAACATACATGTGTAGATGTATATATATGTACATTATCAACATTGACAACCATTGATTCTAAGACAAAAAAAAAAAAGTAGAAAGACAGAAGCAATACAAGAAAGAGAGGATATGCAGTCTTTGCAAGGTAGGTGAAAAAGAAAAAAAAACGAATAGGGAAGTATATGACAGAGATAGAGAATAACGAGAGAGGCAGTTTAGATAAAAAGAAAAAAAGAAAAGACGAACATCACTCATCTAACCAACGATATGTGCATAATTGCAGATTAGACTTCCGTGAAAATGTAAGTTATTAAGTATCTTTATTATACTTATTTTGTTTTTTTAATAATTATTCGAGAAGATACGATATATCATTACTGTAATTATCGATATCTGTAGAAAAATATAATCGATTTGACTTCTTGATAGATATTATAATTTGATAGCAACAACAACAAAAGCATAAGTATGAAGAAAATATATTCTTTCGGTATTTAGTATCAAATAAGACGACATTTTTTTCATCAATAATTATAAAAATGTTGATGTCAAGGTTGTAATGGTACCGATCAAGAATGTACTGGTTTATCCATCATTCTTCATATAGCAGAGGAAAAAAGCAAGACCTATCGAAGGTCTTTTTTATTTCCAAGATGATCAAATCGAAGAGTAAGTAGTAAAGATACATAGAATCTATTTCTGTCTTTCGTTCTTTTTCAAATCATCGTTATGATGACATGTCATTATCGAGCGTGTTACATCGTTCATACGTATCATCTTCTGATGATTGTGAAGGATGATAGGAGGGACTGATCATACATATGTATACATTTTGAATGCGAGAAGACCTAAAGCGTTTTGATACAAATGTAATTTTGTCTACACGAGAATGACACATATATTCGATGATGATGATGATGATGATCAGTGTGGCGTATGAAGAGAGAAAAAAAGGAAAAGAAAGAGAGAGAGAGAGAGAGATGATAACCGATACGGTATGGCGAGACAAACGAGGAAAAAAGGTGACAGCTGCTATCACTTGCCTTCATTCAAACAGAATTTATCCATAGGTTACAATAACAATGTTTTAGATTTAATCAATGTTGTTGTTTTCTTTTTTATACCTTAGGTAAGATGTTCTTTTAATGATTTTGATAAGTCTTTTAGAAAATCTTGTCGTTAAGTTCTATATCATATTAATAATCTATCTTTAGTTATTCGAGAAAAAAAAACCCTAACACATTTAATCGGTTTAATAGATTATCTTATTAAATATTTCACCATAGGCATATTTGATTATCTTTTGACATTTTGAATATTCAGTCAATATATTAGATAAGATTTTCACTTCAACGTTGTTTCTATAAACTATGCCTTGTTCTCTATCGTTTGCGTAATATATTTTCATTCTATCAATGTCAACCATTAGTTTCTATCAGTAGTATGATATGACCTCGGTTCAACGCCATCATCTCCAATATTGTCTGAAGAACGAGAAAAACGATTGACTCACTTGTTGAGAGTATATGTCATTATCTATTATCATACATACATTTACCTTCAACTGTACAATAGAGAATTATTCTATCTTGTTCATTCTTTCTTTTTTCTTCTATATATCTTTTTATTCCATGGTAAGATATATTCAAGTTGTTATTATTCTTTTTATGTTTCATATTTATCTATGATATGTATATGTATATAACCATACGAAATCTCATATAATATAGATATATGTCCATAATCATTATCATCAGTTGACTATAAGTCAATTTTACTTGTTGAGCCTCTTTAATATATATATATATATATTTTCTTTTCTGATATGATAATGATGATGCAATAATCATTAAAAGTAAGAGCGAAGAAAAAGAAAAATTCGATCATCAAATCAGATAATCGTTTTGCTTGTTGATCGATTTATTCATTGAACGTGACATTTTCATCTCTAGTTGTACATGTAATAGAAATAAGAAAAAAAAGACGAAGAAGCTTAGGTAAAAAAAAGAAATAAATAATTTTAACTTTCATGTATACACTGACATGTTCAAGGATTATGAACTACTTATGTGAAATATTTCTTTAAAAAAAAAGACAGTATGATCAATGCAACTGGATACCATATTTTATTAGAAAAATATTGTCAATGAAGAGGATTAACGTGAGAAATAGAAGAGAAGAATGTCTATACACCAGCTGCCTATCAAAGGTGTATATTAAGACTTCAATTTGTCTCAGCTTTATTTTTTAATGATTACATTATATGTATGTTTTTTTTCTATGTCATTTCAGATATATACAATGCATAATTGCTTGTACACGGGCTCTTTTTTCAGCTTGTTTTTGTTATCGATTTAAATATGTATGTCAATGTAAATAGTATTCATTGTATATGATGATGATGATGATGCAAAAAAATTTTGATGATGAAAATAATCGATCATTGAACTATACAAAAATTGATCAATGTCAAGATAATAATTGTAGTGATAATGATGATTATTATAGACAAATTTTACATTCAAATGAACATATTAATTATGAACAAGATATAAAGTTAAAAATAATATTAACAAATCGACTACGTTTAATATTATTTATTTTTTTAATTTTAACATCTCAATCAAATGCTGTACCTATTTTTCAATCATTACCAATATCAGGTTAATATTTAATAATAATAAATTTTATTTATTATATTTGTTTATTGTTGTTTTTTTTTAGTTGATTCTAATCAATCTAGTGGTTTATCTTCTATTCAACAATCTTCATCATCTTTACCTATTGCTATGGTTCAATTAACTGATCGTTCTCTGTATCCTCAATCATTATATAAAGTCTATCGACGTATGTCAAATCCAGTTCAACAACAAAAACAACAACAACAACAGCTTAAAAATATTCCGAGTTATTCGAATGGTGCTGTTATAAATATTTATGATCAAACAAATTTTATTAATCAACAACAACAACAACAACAACAATCAGCAATGATTTTTCAAAATCCTAATGAACAACAATTAACATTACAATTAAAACGTGAACGACAACGTCGTACGATGATTGATAGAATGGTTTCAATGTTTGATGAAGATGGTTTGTTCGTTTTTTTTTTCTCTTTTTGTATTTATTTTTAAATTAATTTTTGATATAGGCGATGGACAATTAGAAAGAGATGAATTATATTCAATGGCTTTACGTTCGAATATGTTTCCAAAATTTCATCACTATCTTAAACAAGCATCATCATAAATAATCTGATTCAAACACAGTTTTATATAAATATATATATTTAAAAGTATTAAAAAAAAACAAGACTTAATATACTACTGAATTTCTGCGTGGTCTCTGCATTGTGTACAGTGTGACTTCCTTCTTTTTTGTCTTTATTGTTGTTACGTCTTTTTTTTTTGACATATTGAATGAAAAGAAAAATTAGGAATGTTCAACAAAATTTTTGTACTTATTAAAACTAATTGATTGTTATTTTTCTTTTTATTTCACAGTTACACACATTGAACTTGCATGTTACAAATTTTATTTGTTGTTGTTGATGGAGTTTGATATGAATAAGATGGAATGATCGTTTGAGAACATGGAGAACAACATGTATCATTATTAGAATAGTCTATACAATTTGTTGTAATATAAGTCGGATTATTACAACAATCAGTTGGACAACATATATTACTAGTTGACTGAGTCCAACATTGAATTTCTTGAGGATCGCATTGACTGGGAATTATGGAACAACTAAAAAAAAGGATAACGAATGATCGGGAAGTTTTTAGATAAGATGTTTGTTCACTTTTTATCTGCTAGAAAGCATTAAAAACTATTGAGTTATGATGCTCTTTTCGAATATGGACTTAGAAATGTTGTGTCTATTTTTTGGCGAACTTTTTGAAAGATCTGAAAAATTATTTTTAACTGTGAGTTAACAAGTTTTTGTTTACTCTACAAAGCCTTTTTCAGATATGCTAAAAGGTTGTCGGAGGCAGTCATTTTGTAGAGCAAACACTTCACTAGAAAATGTGATGTTGAGCTTAACTGTAGCTTTTACTCAAGCAGTTCCTTTCAACGTAAAATGGTTGTCTATTTCTCAAAAATAAGTATTTAGAGAAAACGGAAATTAAAGTGCCATGTGTAGAACTCGTCGGGTCCAAAATTTTCGGATTCAGATTCTATTGAACCCTACTTTGATACTCTGAATGTAATTTTTTAATCGAAATTGGATAGTCACTTCGAAGATACGAGATACTTTTTTCCGTTTTTTTTTGTATTCGATGACTAGTGTACCGTACACATTTCTCAAATGACTAGATCCATCAGGTTCCGATCCGAGCAACGAGTTCTAGTGGCTTATCAAAAGATAAAAAAAAGCTTTAAAAAATGCATTTTGTAGGGTAGCTTCTAATCTACGAGCTGATATATGAATAGAGATCTCAAGTTGTAGTTTGGAATCGTAATAGTGAAAATACAAAAATTTTCTGTTCAAACTAATTTTTAGAGCTTTTTAAAGATTATTTCACTGCTCTTGAAGAAAACCTGAGACAAAATTTCTAAGCATGAGCGCAAACCCATAGCTTTTGATTCGTCGGAAATACTTTCTAGAGCATCAAAAGTGAACAAACATCTTGTCTGGAAACTTTCCGATCACCTATTATTAAATGCACATTAAGAATTTGTGGAAAGAAAATGTATTGCAAAAAAAAAAATGAAACATCTCGTTTTACTATTCAATTTTCTTACTTTTTCACACGATTGTTACATAACGATTGGTATCTCATTTTATTATTATTATTATTATCATCATAGCATCGTATGAAAACGCTTCTATCATAATTAATTGGTAGATGCTTTCGTGTTGATGTCCAAGTATTATAATAAAAATTACCATAAGTCATATTTGTTGTTTTATATCTTTCTGATGGACAACAAATACAAGTAAAGCACATATGTGATGAATTATTTCTACACATAGGATTATATATTATTTTGTAAAATTGTTGTAGTGGACGATAACAATTCGATGTACGATAATTATTTAACTTGTTATTTATCCAGATGTTATTACAATTATTATAGGAAAGTGTTGTACTACATGGATCAGTATAATTACATATTGGTGAACAATTATTGGTAGAATTATATGTAAACATAATTGTATGTCGAGATCGGGAAAAGAAAAAAAAGATGTACACTATCAAAGTTACGTTTTCAGGTCGGAAAAAAATGATAAAATAAAAGGAAAGCGCTGAAATATTTCTTTCGAATCTTTATATATATATTATATGAAATGATTTTAAAGCTTTTTTATAATAGTCATCCGCCGAAGACACATGTTATATACATGTTCTACTTATTTCATGATCTATCTACAAATATGTCTTGAACACAATAGAATATGTCAGAAGAGTTTATTTCTTGTAATATCGTATTGTAAATTAAAAGATAAATTTATTGAACAGAAATGAGTAGTCATTATGACTATTAATCTATTGTCAGAATAAAATTCTAATACATTTTTTAAACGTAATATAACATTATGTACAATTAATTATTTCGAAGGTCAACATTCTCGTATGAAAAGACATGTCAAACTCTCCAGATCAAACATTTATATTGTGATTGATTTGCTACAACAAGAACAATCATTAGCATCGATTGCCAGAATACGAGATGACATGGGGAGCTCTAACTTCAAAACGTCGGAAACATAAAATCATAACAGATGAATGTTTAATAAAATTATGACAATGTTATGATAAAGGTCGTATTGATACTCCAGCATTCTTGAAAGCTGTTAGATTGAGATATTTTTAATGACTGTCAAAAAGTTAATCAGCTATATCTGTTTGTTGTTTATTCATATATTTATTGGAATCATTTTTTTTTGTTCTGACAATACATTGATTGTCGTAATGATTACTTATTTCTTTTCTTCCAAACAATCGACGAAAAGTAAATTCTCATACAAGAAAAAACAGTCATCGGAATATATTTTTTATGTAATCAATAGATATTAAATCGTGTAAACTATTGAGAGAGAAGACGAAATAAAAAAATTGTTAAAATAAGATGATCGGATAGTATCAAATCATTATTATCTTTGAAATCATACCATTGAATAGGAAACGGTATTAAGTTAGAAAAATGTAATAGAAATCAACTTCAAGACAATATCAAAAGTATTTACAATAATATGAAATTACAAATCATTAAGCCTTGCGAAATATGTATAAGCTGTATGGAAGAATTATTTTTAATCAATTATTTGTCATTTACAGAGTTGTTGTAAATCAATTTGTCGATGCCGAACATTTATTAATTAATAGTACATGTTATCTCTTACTCAAAATAAGTTCTAGCAGAGAGTATTGTGAATTTAACTCTTGGTTTAAAAAATGCTCTGCGATTCTTAAATTATATGCTTGTTCAATGTAGCTACATTTAGTCTAAGCGAAAGTTTAACTCTTCACAAAAAAATGATCGAAACACTAAAATCAATCAGCTATAAGTAAATCAATGTTTACTAGATAATTACATGATTTTGAAATAAAACTCATTTATCTATCTAAAGAAATTGAAAAAAGAAACATTGTTAAACATCAATTGACACTTTTTATCTTAAGAAAAGTGATTTGAAAACACGATTGCCTTATATCAATCTATTGACCGATGAAAATTGGTATCAGTAAGAAAGAAATTTTATTAATTTTCATTATTCTTCTTATTATCCAATAGACTGTTATTTTATGAAGTACTCATTTCTTTTTTTTTTAGATGGTATTTGACTGGAACAAATAAACTGTTCGAAGATAATGCTAAAACAATGAAATCATCTGAAATCTTGAAAGGATTCTAGTCCATTGTTTCAACTTGTATTTCGATAAACAAAGTCGATTAAGTTTTTATTTTGATTCAATTTAACTTTTATTTAAATATCAATAAATCAAAAATGAAAAAAAAAATTTCTTGACTAACATGCAAAGTGGCATCCAACCTTATAATAGAATATTTTCATAAGATTATCAATAGTTGTATTTGGAATTTTATGTCACATAAAACTTTTATGAATTCACATTTTAAAGAATATTTTATTCTTATCGATAGTAACCTTTTTTACTCTTTATAATTATGATTAATAGAACCCATGATGATATGTTATCTTTGTATGTTCTGAATGTCTCTTTATACATAAACAGATATCCTTCTCATTTTTTACAACTAGATACTAATCATTGTTGTATTGAAATTTGCTAGCAAATTTTTGTATTATATTTATATCTCGGGTCTGTGTAAGCATCTTTTTCCTTTCATTTTAAATCAGTCTTCCATTGCAATAGTTTTAGTTCGATATAGGCTTATTCTATGGTACAACATGGACGGTTCGCTTGGACTATGTGTTTGATCTAACCATATCAAGTCTTCATATTCTTTTTTTAGATTGTTTCTATTGACAAGATCAAATATATGTCATACCGTCTTATGTAAATCTATCACAATATGTCAATTATTTCATGCTCAAATTATTTTTAATCATTTTCTAATTGTTTTTCCAGCAAAACTGCAACATAGTTCATCCAGTCGCATATTTACTAGTGTTCGTGTTAAACATGTGAAGTCGTAAAAAATTATATTTTGTTTACTTCTCGTGTGTAATAGTTGTATCTGTGAGAGCTTCCATAAATACTTTACATACGTTGCCGATAATTATACTTTTTCCTAATCTTTGCGACTGAATTATTGAAATGACAAATATGATGCTTGCCAGATCGTACAGACATGTTTTATGATGATAATTAGACAGAGAAACCTTGTTTGTTAAATGGAGAAAATCGTCAAGTATAACTAAAGAAACGGTAATTATTAGTGATATGACAAATGTTAGAAAATGTTAATCGTTTTGTGGATTTATTACTAATATTTCTGGATCTTAATTATTGTTTATATACTACATTATGGATTCTGTTAAATACATCAGATGAATACTGGAGCGATAATACACCATTAAGCAACTAACTTGCTGATAGTAATCTATTTCAATGATACTCAATGAGCTTTTTTTTAGATAACTATGTATGGAAAACATCGTACTCTTTTACAATAACAGTATAGTATAGTCACAAAACACTTAGCAGTGCTGAAAATTCAAAGTTTTTCAGAAAGATAAACATGAAAAATATAGGAAGGATTGTTTTGGTTATCTTCAATGTATTGTACACATTATATACTTAGGTCGTTTAAAGTGAAAAAAGTTCAATTCCTTTTTATAGGAATATACTGTCTGAGAAGTGAATAAGATGGCAATGGCGGATTTAGGGGGAGGGCACTTAGGGCGATCGCCCCCATTCGAAAACAATTTTCGATTTTTCCCAGCAGAAAAGCCATTAAATAGGGTTCATATCAGAGCTCCGCGGGACAAGTCCCATCCCATCCCGTCCAGAAGCGGGACACGGCGATAAAATTGATAATTTGGTGGAACGGGATGTGACTTCTTACAGGACAGGACAGAACGGGACAAGAGAGCGTGGGATGTAGGACGGGATGGGGCTCTGAAAGAAAAATGAAATGGGATGGGACAGGATAGGACAAGGAAGCGCAGAGACATGGGACGGGGTGGGACGATTTTTTTGTCGTCCCGCGAAGCTCTGGTTCATACTACTACTAATAAACTTCGAAGCTCACTATCTGATCAAAATCGCCCCCTATCAAAAAAATCCTAGATCCGCCGCTGTAAGATGGAGACATAAATCTGCTCAGAATACCATTATAAACTTCCTTAATCTCATAATGACATTTGGTCAAATAAAGAAATTGAATTTGTCAATAATGAATATTATTACTAAAATAAAATATCCTTTAACATCTTTTTTTTCTATATTGTTCACCCATTGAATGCTCGCTTAAAGACAGATATATATATACAAGTATTGCAATGTAAGTCATCATTTTCTATGACTAACGTGATCTTCAATCATTTAAACAATAAAATTAACTTATTCCAATCACGTTTGATTTCGAAAAACATGAAAAAAATACTAAAAAAACATAAAGATAAATAAATCATCATCGTAGATAAGTCTGATCTGGGACCGCAGCATACATCTCTATTCACTAGAATATCAATTGTGTTGATACAGTAAGTTAAACTCAGCATGCTATATTTCATTAATAAATAGTCATTGACAACAGTTGTTTTTTTTAAATGTTATGAAAAAACTTAATGTTATGAGAATAAACATAAATAGTTAATTATTGACTTTAATAAAAAGTATGAGTAAAAGCGAACGTTTTATAACATCCACTTATAAAGAAGACTGTTGGTTTTGCTTGTTTTGACTTTTCCATAGCGAATTTTTCTATTGAAAATGCCATTGAAAGATCGTTTTGATGTGTTTTAAATCTTCTATAGAAAAACTTTGGTTCAAACAAGAAACTTCTGTTATTCAAACTTTCAATAGATATTTAACTGAGACAAAATATTATTCAAATAGTCTCGATTTATTCGACGGTTTTCTTTTTCTGAAAAAATCTACAACAATTTACACTGAAATATAAAAATCATTTATAGCTAATTTCAGGAGTAAAAGATGTGCGGGACCGAGACTACAAAAAATCAATCAGAACATAATTCAAGAGAGATGACCCAAAAAAAGTGCTAGTTGTCGACTAAATAAATCAAAAAAATGAGTATTGAAGAATTTTTTAAAATGTGATACAAATTAATTTTGCACTAGTTTTCTCTAGACCGGAACCATTAGAAAAGAAGTTACTGAGATCGGATCTGGATCGGAACCAAAAGCCTGAGTATCGCACATTTCTATTCAGGAGTCATGTATAGCAAGTAAACAATTACTCACAGAGACAAGATGACATCTTGAGAGATAAGTCTTTTGCTATTGTAAGAAAGATATATTAAACATTTGTATATATCATTTTCAAAGAGTCTGCACTGAAATGATGTCATTTTCTACAAAAAATTGGATTTTCAAAACAAATTTAAATGGAAAAATATTAACAAATAGAAGAGTATACACTTAGCTATCGCGTTCGAATCAAGCTAAATCTTTTTTTTTCTAAATAAATCATAATTGATCGAAATTCCTCACTGCTGTACTCATAATAACAATAGTTTATATAAAAATGAATATAAAAGTGAACTAACGCCATCTATCAGTATGTCAAAACTATGATATGTTCCAATCCATAACTTTCTTTCTTAAATAATTCATTCATTAGATTAAATATCTTTATTTGTTTATTTATTATTACTCATTCTTAAAACTCAGTCTCAATATTTTTTATTAAATATTTTTTGTTATCCATGGGTACAAATGCTGAATTTAATCTTCGATTTACAAAAAAGATGATTGAAAGAGAAGCATCCGCAGCTGAAAAAAAATATGAAGCAAGTCGAAAAAAAGCATTAGATGCATTAAAAAAATCTGGTGATGTTGAAACCGCTCGTATTTATGCTGAAACAGCAATTCAAAATCGAACAGCACATAATCAATTTCTCACTATGGCTTCACGAATTGATAGTGTTATTGCTAAAGTAAAATATTTCATTCAAAAAAATGAAAGAAAATTAGTTTCATTTTTTTTTCCTATAGGTTCAACAAGCAAATGCTCAAAGTATTATGGTTAAAAATATGAAACAAGTTAATAAAATGCTTGAACATGTTAATAAAGATATGAATCCAGCTGAATTAGCTAAAGTTATGGAAAAATTTGAACAAGTTAGAATTATTTTTTTGATACAAAAAGAAAAGAAACAAAATTGCATTTATTTATTTTTTTCAAACTTAGTCATTTGAAGATTTTGATGTTAAAGAGCAAGTTATGAGTGATGCAATGAATCAAGCTATGGCAACAAGTACACCTACTGAAGCTGTACAAGATCTTTTACGTCAAATAGCTAATGAAAATAATTTAGATATTCGTGCTCAACTTGATGCTATTCCAACAATTCAACAGTCAATAGCAACACCAGCACAAAAAGAAGCTGCTGCACAAAATAGTCGTTTGGCTGCTCTTCGTCATGCAACATAATGCTTCGGTTTTTTTTTTTGTTTATTATAAACTTAATATATTTTGTTTCATTTACAATTATCTCGTCTTACAGCACGTGTAGAAAATGATCAATTATTTTGACTCTAACATATTTACTCGAATTATTTATGAAAATTGTATTTTTTTGTATAGAAATGAAAATAAGTTTATCTTAGCTGTTTGCTGTTTATTAAATTTCATCTAAACTTTTTGTTACTAATCAAATATCAGTACTTTGTAAATATGTTAAACAAGATCTGAGCATAAGACTTTAAATAATGTCAGAAAATCAAGCAATTGGATGCTAGCAGCATGCAAAAGGAAACAGAAAAAGACAAAAGTAATGGAGGTAACTTTTTGAGATATAAAATTATATCTCCGTCTCTTTGTGAAGGTGTGAGTGTGGGTTTCGCCTTCATCGTGCCACATCCAGATCATACAATTAGTGAGGTGAGAGCGGGTAAAGTTCTGCAAGGTAAAGCTAGAGTTTGCCTCATATTGCTAAGAGAATTTTCGATAATGAAAGTACCTTCCAAGACAATACTGACATCTTTTAAGTTTTGATGTCTACACATGTGAGTATTGCAATGTGAAAAGATGACACTAGAAAACCGCATGAGTCATAAAGTAATGATGCATTTTTCTTTTTCTACGTTGCTTCATCTAAAGTGAATTGATGATATAAGGATTTTTCATTATTCTATCGAGTCAAAAGTGGTGTGTGTATGTACAGCAATGTCTACTAAATTATCTCGACAAATTACCAATGAAAAGAAGAAAAATACTTTACGTTCATTGAAAGAGGTGAAGTCAACTAAGACAAAAGAAGCTGTTTCATCGTCGAATGGTGAATTTTGTTCGAGCCTCTTGAGAATTCAGAATTCAAATGATACATAGACATTTGAAACCTACGTTCAATGTAACATATGCCAACAAATCTTGTCATACGAATCGAAAAAATGCAGCCAATTTCCTTCAACAACGTGT
>CAJNOL010000065.1:188258-244062 GCA_905250125.1 Rotaria sordida | reverse complement strand
TGTCATACGAATCGAAAAAATGCAGCCAATTTCCTTCAACAACGTGTTCAAAATTGTCTCCAGAAAACGGCGACTTCAATATTGAGAATGTTAATTAAAAAGATATTTGAAAAGTATACGGTTCCATTCATTGAATGATAAATCAATGATTACATTCGCTTATTTCAGATGCTGTGCATTTGATATGCGTTCATTCAATAGTGTGAATGGCGATGACTTTTGTAATAATGCTAAGCCATGGTGTCTTGAATGCTGGTGTACTTTCAGCATCGTCCCTTTTATCAGACCCGACCAATAGCTCAAGAAGAATTCAGCAGTTGGCACAGAAATATCGTGTGTAATTGATTGATATTATGAAAGAAGATTTGAAAAAGATTAAGTTAAGTATTTTAAAAGCTAGTAAAGACAAATTTAAAATTGACAACTAGTGAAATCAGGAAATTGCAGGGTACGGCACGGTTAGGGGCAAAAATATTTCTGTAGAGTAGAATTTAAAGTATGAAAAAGCTTTATTCTGTAGGACTCTAGAGCTATCTATATTGGACAAGATTTTTTTTTTAATCTTATTAATTCTAAATCTAAATAAATAACATTTTCCTACTCAGTTTTTTTATGCTGAATCAGAATAAAACGTTTTAATAAAGTTTGAAAAAAAGAACGTAATCAAAATTTGAAAATTTCTATAAAAAAAAAAGGGAAGTGCATAATTGCAAATGCTACATACAGTCGTTCGAGTTTTTTTGCGATTTTCATTAACCAAACACTAGTCAAATCGAAATAAAACCTATAAATTCATGCCCAGCTCGTCAAACTTTGTCAAATTATATACAAAAGAACAAGAAAAAAATCCACTCGACCTGTGCATTCTCCGCAGCTGACCAATACGTCTCTCAGATTTTTGTATGCAATAAAATATCTTCATCACCCTGGTTGAGAAGCGCAAAATAAACTTTTTTCGACATTTGTTTTTCTTTCGGCTAAACTAATGCCATTCGAATGAAAGAACAGGTATGATTCACAACCTTTGCTTTGATAAGAGTCAATCTGAATGAAAAAATACATTGAATCAATTTTTGAAACACTTCTACTGTAGCTACGAATGTCTCTTTTTCAATGCGAAATAATTCGGAATATTTTAGTTGAGATTAGACAGAAATAAATAAAATATAATATAAGAACTAATTATGTTTATCGTTAGTACCCGTCACTTCTAGTCTGTCGTTGAAGAAACTGGATGTACATGAGTCTATGATAAATTTTGATGGGGAGTTGTTTTTTTTGGTAAACTTTCACATCATTCCAAATGAAAATTTTATAGCTAATTACTATTACTATAATTTTTTCCTCAGTAAATCATCTAATCATAATCACTTGGTTTTCGACTGAGCGAAAATTATAGTTTTACTGAGATTTTCATTTACATTTAACTTAAAGAACTACAAAGTGCAATGTCTTTTTGATATCGAAGTATTCTAATTTAATTAAATCGTTAACATAGTCGTTAGTTTTTCTCATAATTGATTTCATTCTATTCATTATTAACATCAAATAAAAAAATTAATCGCAATTGTGTTGAAAATCATGTCTTAGTGCAAATGCAATGTAATCTACCATAATCAATGATGAAGGACTAATAGATTTATCTACTTATTTTATTCATGCTCTACAAAATTACACCTATATCATACATGATTTTTTTTTACTAAATTTCAACTATACGTTAAATATTGTTATCAAATCATGTCGTATTCATCTGTCGACGATTAGAATGACTACTATAATTCGAAGCATGGATTGGAAAAATCTTGAACTGGCTCATTCTCTCTTAACACTGGCTTCCTCAAATTAGAAGAAACATTTTTATTATTATTCTGAAAGTAAAAAAAAAGCTGACGTATTTCAAATAAAAAGTCGAACTTGAAAAATTGACATACGTAAGCATAATTCGTCTTGAATCCATGTACTATATGTGCCAGTCAAACGAAAAACGAAAGCAAAGAATTGGATAACGATAGAGGAAGAATATTCGTTCTGATTGATTCGTAATTTCTGTATGGATTTAGCAATATTTCTTTAGCTCATGTGTCTGATGTACTTGTTGTCACTATTGTTGTTTGTCTTTGCGTCTCTTAGTCGTACACAATAGATTACGTATTTTGTTTTGTTTATTCTTCTCTCTTTCGTGTTGATTTTAGATTTCATACTGCATATCATATCTTAATTCTATAAAACTTGAACTCGACATTTTATACGATAGCTTCGAAAATTTAATGGAACTCTTCTTATAATAATTGGTAAGAAGCTTTTAAAATTTGTATCTATTCAAACTTATTTATGAATTCTTTAATCATAAATCTCGAATAGTCTTGTTTTCAAATTCCTAATTCAATTAAAGAAAAAGCTGTTTAAAAGGAAGAGAATACTAATATCTATGTATAGATATTGACTTTCTAATGATTCACCTTTATTAATGTGTCACAAAAAATATATGTGGTACGATCTGAAGGGTTTTTTCCAAGTTCATATTATTGGTTTTTCCCAGTAGATTTCAGTATCTGACCAATCAACATCATATATCACATTTTCATAATTGCATGCTTAAAGGAAAGAACGAAACAAAAAGGTAATAATAGCAAACAGAAAAAAAAAACTTTTTTTGTATTACTTTTACGTTAAGTAAAACCACGTGAGTGTCTGTCGAATAGAGGAGTAGAGAAGGTCAAATAAAGACTTTTTCATTTTTATATGATAGATTTTAATTATTAAAAGTCTGTTGTAATATGGCAAATCCATTTTCATCATATCGTCTTATACAAGCTGAACGAATTGTTAAATCAAATATTCGTCCTAATAAAGTCTGTATTTGTTAATTTCAAAAAATATACCATTAAAATATGTACCTACTTTTTCTCTTTACTATAGATTAAAGAAGATCTAATTAGTTTAATAAGAATTTTGGCTCCTTTTAAATCTATAGCAGTATCAAACATGCCTGAAGGATCATCTCTTAATCGAGATATTGTTAATGGACTTGCTGGAAAAGTTTGTTTGATTTTATTATTGGTGCAAGGTTATTTATATAATTTGTTTTGTTTTCAGGCTGAAATATTAGATCTATTAAATTATTTTGGATATATTCGTCATAATAGAGATGAATATGTTTATCAATCACCAAAATCAGATCGTGAACGCGAACGTCGTCTTAATGGTATTAGTGAATTTCGTAGGTTTTATAATGATCTTAAAAGTGCCAAAACTGGTTCTTTGAATAATTTTGAAGAATTTATTAATGTAAAAGTATTTATTAGAATAGGAAATTTTTTAATTTTGTTTATTTTTTATTCTTTATATTTAGAATTCCAACAGACACTCTTATTCAGACAATAGTAGTGCATGTAAGCGTTTGTATAAAACCAATTTATTTTTTTGATGTCAAGATTATTAAATCTAAAGAGATATTCAAATACTCTCTCTCGATTGTCATACAAACGAAAAGCTTGACTTTACGAAGATTTTCTTCTCGATGGTAATAGTTAAGAAGAATCTGAAAAAAGTTTGAGTAACTAAAAGGATTCTCTATCAGGATTTCTGGACCTAAAAACTACTTTGATCAGAATATCTGAATAATCAAGATCCTCTACAATCAATTTTCTGGCGTCTATTTGGAGCTTTTTGAAAACGGTTTTATTTAATAGAGCAATATGAGACATCTGGACTCTCTTCATAATACTTCTTCATCGAATTGCATTCAATTTACAGAAAATCCAAATTTGTTTTTATGAGAAATTTCAATGATTTCACCGTGTTTGACCCTTTGAAGCCTCCTATAAATTGAATACAGTTCAACGAAGAAAAATTATGAATTGAGCTGAAACTTTTGTTTTATGGCAACTTTGATTAAATCGGGATGTAGGTTTTTTTGTTTTGTTTGAAAAAAAATATTGTGTCAGTGAACAATCAAAAAATATCAACCTTTTTTCAAGCTGTTTTCGGATAAGTTTTGGAACAATAGTCGAGCGAAAACTTCAGGTTATTTTTAATCCTTGCGTCTCTTATATTACATAGAAAGAAGCATTCGGAGATTTTAAGTCTAGGATAACTTTCGCTCTATCTGTCGAGATCTATTTGCTTCGAAATTTTTCATCGAAATAGGGGGATGTCATTAAGAAAATTGATAAAAAAAAAATGATAGTTTTTGTTTTCAGCTGATGAAGACCAAAAACCTAGAAATTCAAGTTCCAGCACAAAAGTAAATATCTTGTTTAAATTTATATAAATTTCATATGAACTATCATTTTATTTTAGTTTGTACCAAAAACACTTCCTCGGCGACAAGAAGTTGAAACAGGCACTAAAGCAACAATTGAAATAGTTAATTTATTTAAGGTTGAAAATAAATTCTTTTTTAAAATCTTTTAATTGAATGAAAAATAGGTTTTATTTTGTTTTTAGAAAAGTCTAGTAACACAATATGATACACCTCCTACACTTGGCTTTATTCTTCGAAAATTAGCACTTGTATCATTTAAACAAAAGAATCCACATTCGATTGAAGTTGGTGATGATTATATTGATCAAACAATTGATCAAAAAATACGTTTATTAAAACAATATGATAATCAAATGAATATTCCTCGTACAGATGATGTTTATGTTGTATGTTTAATACGATCGAATTTTAATGAAAATGAAGCAATTGAAATGTTACATCATAATCGACCAAATTTAGTAAATTTTATTTCAACAAATCTGAGATTTTTGTTTTTTGAAAAAAAAGTATTCTTTAGACACAACCTACTATACAACCTGTTTCAAACCAATCAACTAAGATATCAATAGCTAACTCGGTGGAACCTGTAAAAAAACATTGGAAATTATTGAGTACATATAAGAATGAAAATAATTTAGCTCCACAATTGTTACATGAAGACGATGTATGTATTTAGCTTTTGATAATCTTGATCTTTTTGATTAGTTAGTCTTTTATCATATATTTTGAAACAATAACAAATAAATCTATAGACTATTAATTAGGACAAGAGATGATATTGAATTGAGATCTAGCAAGCTAGGACGAGTCACTAACTACTATTTGTTTCGGATCACCAGTTCGATAGCATGCCGACTATGTTAGGACATACATTTGCCCTTGTGATTAGTTAGTGCATATGCAGAATCAAGAACTTTGCATCGGACCGTCATTTTGTCTAGAACTACAGATAATCATAGTTGTAGGGAAGATATTGGATCACTGAATCTGTCGTTAGGTGACACACTATACTACAAGGTAGCTGAAAAGTAGAGAGAGTATTCTTCCTCTTTCAAGTTCTAGTAAGAATAGATTTTTGTTTAATTCTAATAAATGTATAAAAAATTAACTATATGCGAGTGTTCTGTAACGTTATTTATATAAGACTGAATATTACTTGAAAGTTCTTATTTCTATAATCATTTTGTTTTTATTCAGCAATGGAGAAATGTTCAGCATCTCATACCAGCTATTCAAAAACTTCGACAAAAGAACAATGATACAGATACGGATGAAATTTTCTTATCGGTAGAATAAAAACACAAATTATTTATAAAAACTGTTTTCCAATTTGTCTTTTTAGAAAATGCATCGTTTACTCTATAGTGAATTATCGAATATAATTGGTCGACAAGTACCTGTCAAAATTGAAACACTAGCGTCAATTCTATGTGAATTATCAATGGAAGCTATTGAAAATCTTGACATAGCTGCCATAAAAAATATTTTACATTCACGTAATGATTTAGGATTCTCTGATAATTTTCGAACAAATGCAATTAATTCATTATCAATATCATGTCCAATATGTCTTACGTCTTTTCCACGAAGTCAAATGGAAACTATGTTTTTATGTGATCATAAATGTTGTCTAGAATGTCTTAAAAATTATTATCGAAATAATATAAATCAAATTCAAGATTCTAAATCATTAAACAAATTAACATGTTTTTCCGAAGAACATGAAATAACAGGTGATACGAAAATGAACTTTTTTATATATTTAGAAGCAAAAGTATGTTAAAGTAATTATATAGAGATATTGATACGAAAACAAATTTCCTTTTAATTAGCTCACTCAATGGTTTCATAATGAACCTGATATTCTTAAAATGTATCATGATAAAATATTTTATGCAACACGTGATAAACAAATTAAAAAGTGTGGTAATTCGACAGTAAGTTCATTGATTTAGTATTTTTTTATTTGATTATATTCTATTTGTTTTAGTGTATCAGCTGTTTTTCTATTGATGACAATGATAATATTGGTTGTGTTTATTGTCCTCATTGTGCATTTGCTCAATGTAGACAATGTTGTCGAAAAGTGTGTTATGAACATTGAATAATTATTTTCAAAATCAATAAATTTCTTTTTTCTCTAGTGGTGTCCTGAACATGCTGAAATGTCATGTAGTGAATATGAAGAATGGTTAGCAGACAATGATCCTGAAGATCCAAATGTACAAACTTTAAAATATTTAAGTAGAACTGCCATTGTATGTCCTAATTCGAATTGTCAATGTATTTATCAATAGTAAGTTGAATATCTAATAAAGAACAATTTATGTATATTGATTGTTTAATTTATAGTCAAGCAGGAGGTTGTGAACATTTTACTTGTAAACAATGTCAAACAGAATTTTGTCGAATGTGTTCAGCATTATTCTATTCATCCAAGAAAAATACAGTAAAAAGAAATTTATATATATAATTAATTATAGAAATATTTTAATATTTAGATATGTCCACAAGTTAATTGTACACCTAAGAGCGGCTTACATGCTCATTGTGCTCCGAATTGTTTTCGTGAAACTCGTATTGGTCAAACAAATATCATTATTAAATTACTCAATGTTTGTATTATTTTCTATTTTTATCATTCTTTATATTATATTGATCACTTTCTTTTTCTAGGATCATGATATTAATGTAATAGAAGAACTTGAACAGAATGAAGTGTCCACTAATAATATATGCCCAGTTGAAGACTGTGAAAGACCAGCATCACCTATCGCTGGACATCGATTTTGCGAGTATGAAATCTCGATGTATTTATCTTTTTCGATTGTTTAAGTTATATTTAATAGAATTTGTTATCAACAATTTTTGTGTTCACTTATTTGGCGTTATGAATTAGAACCATGGTAAGTTGATTAAAAATACAATATCTATAAGAATTATTTGTTTTTAAGGGAAATATATGAAGATAATAATCTTCAACAAATGCTTATCAAAGCATCCGTTACTATTCCAGCAAACGCAACAAGACAAAATTTAATTGAAGTATATACATATATATACATATATAAATTTGTAATTATGTTTTATTTATTATTTTCTTTTAGTTATCTCAACAAAATTTAAATCAATTATTAGGTAAACCAAAAAAAATAACAAAACCAAAATTTTCATAATAAGTGATCTACACAAAAATAAACAACAACACCTAATTCAATCAAATAATAAGTTTTTTTTAGTTTGTTTTTAATTATTTATTCATGAACTATGATAATGTATGTGAATATCCAATTATCATTGAAATATTTTTTCTTAGAATAAAATATTATGATACATTTGTGATTGTTTTATTTTATAAATTTTTAACACAATTCTACTCTAATTTTCTTTTCTATTGATATGAAAACGTTATGAAGAAGAAGAAAAAAACGATATATATTTTTATAATATGAAAATCTTGCAAAAATGATTTTCTTCAAATTTGATTTCTATGTTAAAACTAAGTAATGATTAAAATTTTATATGAGATTCCCTACCAAATACGATATGTATTAATATTCCAAAAACAAAGAAAGAATTTTATTTCTAAAATTCCATTTTAATAGTTCTTTACAATGATTATTAATGTTGTTATTTCTCTTTTCCGATATTTATTTTGTTTTATAAGAAAAAGAAAACCTCAACAAATGGCTACTGGATATAGTGATCGTACAAATAGACGCATTGGTTTTTCGGCGTTCGTTGTTCAAAATAGGGTAAGTTTTATTTATGACAATCACTTTGCAAAGGAAGAAGAAGCAGAAGAAACTAAGGAAAACAAGAGAGCATAAGAACTCTCAGACAAGAAGATATGTATGTATATACAATGAGTGCGAAAATTATTCAACAATATTTATTTTCAATTTTTTTTCATCGCCGTAAGCGCTAGGAAGATTCAAATAGAGAAAATCGTTTACAAAAGAAAATAAAAATCATTATCAAGTTCTCAAAGACAAGGACTCCGGAAAACCAAAAGGCTAGTTTTGTCAGCCCCTAGAATAGATAAATATAATTTTGTTCAGACTACATAGAACGATAGAGTAAACAATTGTTTACAACATGAGACATCTTCAAGTTCTCTGTGACGTCTTTTTAGCTGAGATATAATGATCTTACGGAAGCCCCTAAAGTCGGTTTTTTTTCAATTTTCTATAGAAAAACCACTTTTTGATCTCCAATCAATTTGCTGCATCTCAGCTAGAAAACGTCGTAGAGAACTCGCCGATATTTCATTTTGTAGAGGATGATTTACTCTATCATTCTATGTAGCCTCAACGAAATTATATTTACCTATTCTAGGTGCTGAAAAAACTACCCTTTTAGTTCTCTGGAGTACCTACTTTTGAAAATCTGATAATAATTTTTATTTCCTTAAATTTCTTTTGGAAATAACTTTCTCTATTCTAATCACTATTTGGATTCTTCTTACCACTTACGGCAGCGGGAAAAAATTGGAAATAAACCTTGTTGAAAAATTTTGGTGCCCGCAATATAAATGGGATGAACAACAATAAGGACAATCACTACCATATATGGCAGAAAAGAACCAATCCATATATGCATTAGATATACACATCATATTTGGAATTGGTAGAGTTTTTTACGACTGAACTGGACCGGCGAAAAACTGATCCGTTTTATATATCAATTACCGAGCTAGTTCTTTCGAGAAAAAGACTACTGTTCTACGAAGACATGCAATGTGAAACTCATATAACTTTCAGAATTTCTAATAGAAACAATTTCGATTTTACTCTGACACATTCCATATACACTGATATAGGAACGAAGAAAGAACTCTTTCAAAACTTTTAATCTAGTAACTTACATCAACTGATATCAAACAACATCTAGCTTTTGTTTTGTCTGGCTTTCTCCGATAATAATAGGATATCTTGCCAGAAATTGATAAGTTTGATGTTTTCTTCAGATTTTCCCTTCCGGAGAAATGATCTAAAACTTCAGGAGAGAGAACATCTATTTTTGGAAGTATACACACATTGTATGTGGTACAATGAGTACAAACTTCGAGAGATCTGATTCCATCTTTCCGAGAGGCGCTGCTCCTTTAGTCTTCACGTTAAATAAAATACTGCACAACTGAAAGACTTCTCAAGTCGTATTAAACTAATACTGTCGATAGGAAGACAAAGCGAGCTAGAATGTTCGATTCTTATGCTAAACATCATATTTGCAAACTTCTTAACACGTAGATATTTTCATAGTTACATGAGACTAGTAGTCAGCATAACATTTACAGCAGAAAGAAATCCTTTCTAATATTTTGTAATGAAAGCATTAGCCTGACCACTACGAACTCTTAACAGTTTCTCACAGTCGGTTAAAACCAGTTCAGAAAAATGATATTGAAATTTTGAGGCGAACAATCTTTCGTTTAGATCAAATTCAGTTTCTGATGATTTGCTAATTATTCATGACTATAACAAAATTCATCCAGCGTGATAGAAGACTTTCATTGTATGATGAGATAGCGTGAACTCAATATGTATAGCTGGAACTTTGATAACTACTAGAAATTCGTTAATCAAAAGCTTTCAGGTAAACTAACTTTAATGCTCTAAAAATTGATAAAAAATCCGGCTGATCCGATTTCAAGTATGATACACGTACTAGAGAACAGAGAAAAAACCAATGTATGATATATTATGATTGGCAGAAAAAGAGACAATATGTGATATATTCATACATATTGGAAAAACCTTGAACAGATAACATCTGTGATCATTGTTTGTTGTCAAGTTCAAGAAGTTCTTATCGAGTAATTGTTAAGAAAAATATTTACATATGAATGTAAAACAGCAATGTAATTTAAAGAAGTAAAGCTTAGAATTTAATATTTTCCTCATTATTCTTTTCTTTATGATTCATATAGTCTAATAAAAATTCTTCATAGGATGATCAGCATTCGACTAATCCTGATGATATGACACTTAAAATAGTCCGCGAACTTAAGGTAAAGTTTGACTGTACAAACTATCTTATTGTTAATGTAATAAATTTTATTAATCTAGCGTATTGTTCAAAATAAAATCAACCAAGGTGACACGATAACTCAACCAATTTTTGAGTTAGAAGTTGCCAAGATCAAACGTGACTATGATCCTTATCAATGTGATATTGAACGATTGAAAGCGCAACTTCCACATGATATTAAAAATTGTCCCGATTCTATTTTACGTGTATCAATGGCCTATGGAAATGATCCACAACAAATAGAATCGGTAATAAAATCGAAAATGAAAATCATAGATTCAAACGATAATATTGATGCTGGTTTACTCGATAATATTATAGAACCGTTAAAACTGCTCAAAAAAGATATGGAAAGAAATCCAATAAGAAATATATTCAATGCCGTTCATAACATAAATGACCATAATACCGATGTAAGTTTTTTCTTCATAAATAATCTTTTATAAAAGATTAGATTTAAGATGAATTTATTCTTTAGAACTTTACTTTTGTAGTACGATTATATTTATTGATTATTTTATTTATATTTTTTCCTTTTTCGAATATAACAAATTTAAATATTTTGTTTCTAGCGTGTCGATCGTTTATTTCTTAGTGAAGTTCATCATTTCACTCCTAGCTTACGAGACTATAAATTTGACAATGCTCATAAAGCAGTACAAGCTATTCGTAATACAACATATGAATCAAACAAACCAGAGGATCTTCTTGCTATTGTCAAAACAGTTCAAGAAACCGACGACATTCGTGATCTTGTAAACAGTATGGCAAGATCATCAATAAAACAAGTAAGTTGTAAATAATTTCAAATTTTCAGGTCAAAGAATTAGACGGTAAGATGTTACAAATATAGTAACAAGGGAAGTCTCCCAACTGATTAATCGTTTTTTTTTTAGTCGAGGCTATTTGCATCATGTAGACTCTAATGAGCTATGAATATCTTGAAAAGAGTTCAGGTCTTTAGCTTATTGCTGTGGAGATACTGTGGCAATACAATTATTTTTCACTGGATGTCATAGTTCTTCTCAGGTACACCATGAATACTTATTTTCGAATTTCGATTTCAAACTTTGCACAGAGACCAGTCTTCAAGAGGATAATTTATCGTGAACTTTTTGAGTCTGTTGATTGATTTCTATCCTGAAATAAGAACATCGAATCTATCGATGTAGATAAGCAATGTAAAAGACACGAATTTACTATAGTTATATCTCAGGATAGAAACAATGATAATATCTGAAATTTTCACAATAATTTATTCTCATTAAGATTTGTCTCTATGCAAACATAGCTCAGAAAATCGGATAGTAAAATCGGTGATACATTCTAGTACATTCATATCAGATCTTACTTCAAGATCGTGCATTATCATGCAAGAAATCGTGATCTTAGAAATCTTATACATCACACCGTACAATTAGCTATGTATAAGATCGGACAATATGATCTTGTATGGTCATAGAAGATCGTACTGTTGAATTTCATTATATATTCTAACTCTGTTAAAATAATTCACAACTCTTTAGAGCTCTGTTCAATAACAGTGAAAGAAGCGCCCAGTTCAAGTTTAATACATAATGCGTATGCATAGATAGTCATTATTGAAGATCATGGTACATAACTCAATGTAGGCATACACTTACGCCTATACCGTTAAACATATGCTCCAATGGCTGTCTCCTTAGATCTATATTAGTACACCTACTTTCTTTTATTCATATTCTTATCATTAGAACTTTTTCCATCACTCTTAAAACAGTTTCCATTCTGCTTTCGCCAGCACCGTTGTATTTATATTTGCATTTGGACGTCTTTTCTCACTGTTGTTTACCTTCGATTATTTTGTTGTATTAGGTTTTACCGTTGCACTATCATGTTGTTCTTTCAATGTGTGATTATGTATTCATATCTCTTTATTGAATATATCGTTTTCTTCTCTTTGTGGATTGATATATTTGTGTGTAACGAGACAAATATATTTCTGCTGTTACAATAAAAACAACTGATCGTAGGCTGACAAAATCGCGATTCTAAAAGAAGTCGAGTCGAATTTATAGACACGCATTTTCAGTTGTACTTTCACATTTGATATTGTAAGGTCGTGTAAGATTCGTATTGTGAGATCTGATATGTTTCATGGATAACAGAACTTATCTAATTTTAAAAGATCAGATTGATGTCATTATAGCTGTTCTTGGAAGTTTCATATCTCGAGATTCTTGTAAAACTTCCCAGGTCAACCAATTTGATGGTAATATCTTATAAGATTGTACCTCCGATCTTGTCTGATTTTACAAGATCAGATGGAAATAGTACAAAAACTTGTAGTGTCTGGAAAAGTTACATCAAGTCATATTGAAGGACGTGTCCAAGATCTTGCTGCCTTGTAAGATATTACTATCAGATTCTAGGAAAACTTATGTGTCGGTGAGATTTTTCAAGAATCTTATAGTATAATTTAGTGTGCGAATTCTGAGACTACAAGTTTTAATACAGTTATCTGATCTTACGAAAGAACATATTCAATTGTCGAATGTCGTTCGACTTCGTATTAAGGCTACGAGTAAGTCTTTGTAAAACTAAGAAAGACTTAAAACAATTCGCATTCATGGCCGACTATTGAAGAGTTATGGTAGTGTTTTAATGGAATTTTTATTGAGGCCAAGACATTTTCGAAAAATCCAAAACATAGAGTTTCGAGCTGATATGATGTCTAAAGGTACGTTTGATAGTCATTAGATAGTTTTGAAAATTCTAACGAAAACGAACATGTTTTTCTCGAGATATTCAATATCAAAAAACACAGCAGTTTACCATAGGAGGCCACAGTAATTGAGTCTACTTGGAAACTGAATATCTCAGGAAAGACATGTTCATTTTCATTGAAATTTTCAGGACAATCCAATCACTACAAAAATACCTATAGACATCATTTCAGCTCGAAACTTTTTGTTTTGGACTTTTTCGAAAATGCATTGCTCTCAATAAAAACTTCATTGAAAACACCATAACTCTTCAATAATAGGGTATGGGTGCGAATCGTTTTAAGCCTCTCTTAGTCTTTCTAAGATCTACTCATAGCCTTAATGCGAAGTTGAACAGAATCCAGCAGTTGAATATATTCCCTCATTAGAAAATCTTATCTCTAATTTTTTTGACCTAAGTTATCAACAAATACTTTTAGAATGAATCAACAAGAACAACAACAACAACAACAACATCACGATTCTCTGATGATGACCATCATTCAAGTGTCAATACCAGAATGAATGATCGAAATCGTTTTAATGAGGATCGAAATTCACCGCATTCTTACAGTCCTGTACCTGATCCTCAACAAAATTCTCTTCAGTACCCAAGTAAAATGAATTATATGTTTATTATTCAATAATATCAAACACAACATATTATTCTTATCATTTAGATCGTCAATTGGACAGACTTGCCGATCAAGCAAGAGATAGATCAAATGATAGTAAGTGTAAAACCAAAAAGATTAAATTTATCATTAGCAATGTTTTTGTATATTTATTATTTAGATTCTGCACGTCGTGACAGTGGAAAAAAATAACTATTAATTTTATTTTAATAAAAAGATGTCTTTTTGTTTTTAATTAAATTTTTAAATAAGTTCAAATCCTAATATTAGTCACGATGTGATGGATTAAAGAATATCACAGCTACATGAATAAATATAAAAGAAGTTAATATCCATAAATGATGCATAGAATACGAACAAAAAACTTGACTAATTATTGCTAATAAAATTAAAATACTACGATTATATTTTAAAAAATTTAATTTTATAGTTTGAATGGATTGTATTTGTAATTGTGGAAATATAAATCGAAGATAAAATGTTAATATACAACAAATAGCTGATAAAAATGATGGATCCGACATCATTATAAATAATGGATATAAACCTTGAATTATAAGACTTCTTATATGAATAATAAAACCAGTTAAATTAAGAAAAACAAGAAGACCATGAAATAAAAGTATTGTTGTTAAAATTTCTCTTAAACGTCCATTGATTGTTCCACGCCAAATTATATGTAATAAAGCTATCATAAATAATGTTACATGACCTTGTGAACCACTAAACATTATTGCTGAAAATAAAGGCATTAATAAAAAAACCAATTGAATTAAACGAGTATATCCTAATTGTAAATTTAATTCATTATTTGCACAAATTAATATTGGATATAATAAAATACGAATAAAATCAAATATTAAATAATCAATTATAAATGAAATTAAAGCCCATAGACTAAGTGCAAGAAAATAAATAATTAATGGTAAAAAGAAAAAATAATAACCATTTGAATGAATATTCACAACAAAATTTAATGATGGAAATAAATGAATTATTATTTTATACAATATTGTTATTAATATAGCTATTGGTATATGTATTTGCCATGCAAGCATTGTTTGATATGTACGAAGTCTAATATCATTTATTTGAAGTGAATACGATATACATAGAACAGTAAATAGAAATGTTGGTAATAAATATATATAATAACGTATTAATTGAGATAATATATCAAGAAATGAATAAGTTATTTGAAGATTATATGATAACTTTGAATCAAGAAAAAGTTCCAGTGAAGGATATTCATCAATAGTTGATGGAGATGGTCGATGAAGTTTTAAACGCATTTGACGATGAAGAGATTTTGGAAGAATTGTTGATGGAGATGAAGGATTACGTAATGTAATTAAATTATATAGATCTTCATTTGACCATGGAACATGAAAATGAATTAATGGCATTTGTTGATTATTTGAGGATAAATAAACATTATAAACTTGCCAAAGATGAATAAGTGTTGGAAAGACAAGTTTTACGTAACCAGTTTTATTGAAAGATAATGTTTGTGAATCAAATCTTTTAACAAGAAAAAAAAAAGAACTAGAATTGGAAATAATTTATTGATAAACGAAATTTTCAAAAGAATATCATGAACTGTCTAATTGTTATTTCATTTTGTATTTTCAATATCTCAAAGGAATGAAGTCGAATATATTTCAGCCAATTTTTCCTATACATCTTGAAAGTTACAATAGACTCAAAGCTTCTTTTTGACAATTTTATAACTGAAATATAGAGCATGTGGATATACAAAAGATCTTCATTCACATCCACACATCCGCGACGAATAGTCCGATCATCACTGACATTGTTTAATGTCAAACGAGTTAATGTACTACTTCATACTTTTCATATACAGTACTGTATAAAAATATACGAACAACGTATTTTTGAATTTTTTTCTACGATATCAATCATTTAACGCAAATCCAAGTAGTGATTTGAATAACGGATGAAGTCCTCTATCAAATCTATTTCATACCGAAATGCCATAAATGGATTATGAGAGGAAGGTTTCGGAAAAATCAAAAACGATAATTTTTAGGCACAGGAGACTTTAAGAAAATTAATTTTGAAGAGTACTGTATTAAAGAGCGTAAAATTCTGAGTAAAATGAGGGATTGTCGCTTTTCTTACGATCTTATCTTACAAAATTATAAGCATCACAAAAACAAAAACTTGCGTCATTTAGCAATGCTTTGATAAATTTCGCTTTGTGATGCTTATAACTTTTTAAGAAAAGGTCGTAGGAAATGTAGCAACTCCTCATTTTACACAGGATTTTGTGCTCTTTAATATGGTACTTTTTAAAACTAATTTTCATAAAGTCTTTTAGGACCTTAAAACCACCGCTTTTGGTTTTTCAGAAACCTTCCTCTCATAATCCATCAATGGAATTTTGGTATGAAATGCATTTGATAGAGAACTTCATTCGTTATTCAAATCACTACTTGGATTTGAGTTAAACGATTGATATCGGAGAAAAAAATTCAAAAATATGTTGTTCGCATATTTTTGTACGGTACTATAGGCTTCAAGACATCTTCTTAATTATGTCAAGCATTGTTACTTATGCACTTGAACCTTTTTTTTTATTTATAAAATAACAATCTCATTAGTTTTACGTATATAAAAGATAGGGATTTCTTTTTTTTTAGACTTTTTCTACGAAAAAGAAAAAAATAGATGTGCTCATATGAAATGTTTTCATGACAATTAGACTTCGTTTAAATCAATGTGACTTACGTTGAAAGTTCAACTATTTGTTCATTATTTTCGATTTGATATATATCAACTTGGGCTTTTTGATTTTCAAGTCGAATAAGAATTGAATCATATTGTTTTAGATTATCATCTAAATTTTTAACATCAAATTGAATCATTTTACGATTACTATAGGTTGGTGGAATAGGTATAAGAGTATTAGTTATATCTGTCATAATATCATGATTTTTTAAATAAATTTGAGTATGTGTTAAATGAATAATAATTCGATGAAATTTTGAATCTTTCAATGGAATTAAATAATCATTTTGTTCTTTGCTACGAATTGATACACTTGATTCTGTAATTATAGTAGGTTCCTTTGTTAAATTTAATGCTGTTTTTAATCCATGATTAAAATCAACAGATGGAGAAAAATATCGTTTAAGAATCTAAAAAAAAAATATAAAGAAACATTTAAATATCATTATAAATTTTTCAAAATAAAAACAACCTGCATAATTGCTTGAGGATTTTGTTTTTTCTCTTGAATGATTTCAAGTAATGCACGTGTTGTTGTTAATACTAATTGTCTACACCAAACAATACAACGATGATCAGTTGATGTCCATACATGTGGTACAGCACTTGTTAATACATCAATCGATCGACTTTCATCAGTGAGACCATTTAATGAACATAGATCACTTCGTACAAGATGATCTCTATAAAAAAAAATCATTTATTAGTATTAATTGGAAAGTATGTTAAATCTTAAGAACAATAGTTTATTGCAACTCGAATATTTATATATGTAAATGATTTGAACTGTTTGCATACTTCACAGATATGTACCATGCCTAAAAAACGAAGTGTTCCGTCAAGTTCTTCTTCATATTTGTTGCTCTATAATATTTCTTGAAAAAATAGTACTTTATTTCTGAACAATAGTATAAAGTTGAAAATATCACGAAAGAATATTTAATTAAACAAGATGTAACCGGACATGTATAAATATACTTATAGGGTGTTCGTTTTCGTCTTAACGTATTTTGTAATTGAATTTGCACAAATTTGAATGTTATGCTCGTCACAATGAAACTGAATAAATTTTGAGTTAGGTCGATTGGTTATCAGGATAATCTTTAATCAACATTGATTACAATTTAATTTATAAATTTAAGAAATGAGATAATAAAACAAACGGTATCTCAGAAAGAATGAGCCTGTCAACGAATAAGTCTCTTATCTTACTTTTTCAGCGCTTGATGTAAATTCTTTTTTAAAACTTTTTAGAGATAGAATTTAACTACCGGTATAATTAAAGCGCGATCGCCCGGCGGACAAATAAGAAGAGAGGCGAAGGCGGAACGGCTACCCAAAAATGAGTCATATTTTTCGTTAGGACGCATACGGGTGGTGTACATCTCTGGTATATTTCACTAATGAGACATAACTTGAGAGTGTAGGTTAGATATATTGGCTGACTTACCTATTTTGATTCAACCCACTCGAGCCATACGCGGATTGAATATCTGACGGGTCACGAGCTAGAAGTTTTTGTCATAATTTGCTGGTCAGGTTATATTTTCACGTGTATTTGCAGGTTCAACCCATTTACAAATTTTGCTTTTCATTCTTTCGTTCTGCATATAGTTATGTTCACTATTCATGCCTTTTTTCGTTCCTCCATTGATTTAGTTCCTTTTACTATTTCTTTCGTTCTTCACCACTTAGATTCTTTCTATAATTTGTTCTCATTACATCTTTGTTCCAGTTATTTGCGTACTTGTTTTAAAGTATATACGCATATGCATGTACTTGGAGTGTGGCTCTTCTCTTAGCCATGCTAAACAACAAACCCATACCCATACAAAGCCAAGCTTTAGTTCGTTCAATGAAAAACTTAGGAATGAAAGATATGTAATCTAATTATTCTTCGACTTTTTTTACACATTTATCGTCCTTATTATCCAAGTTGAAGCTGTATTTGCTATATTAGTATTTTATATATGAATATATATTAGTTTCACAAATAATTACAAACCGAAGGTATATGTAAAAAGAACTAACAAATTTGTAACTAAAGAGATTACTAATAAAATCTGTATTAACCCGCGAATTAGCCTGTAAAGGCTAAATGACTCTTCAACCTGTGAAGCAGACTGAGTGCAAACTCAAACAGTATACAATTGCCCAATAATCATATCTCTAGAATAACGTATCAAAATAGCACAAGTCACTGATATACATAAACATTCACATTGACGAAAAATTTCGAGTTATAATAATCTATTGCTGCTAAGTTTTAAAACAATATTCGAGAATGTTACGTTTAACACTAACTGATTATTTTAAAATTTTTTTAAAATTTACCTGTCACCACCAGCTAATGATAAAAGAACAAGATGTTTAAGTGAATTATTCCATTCGTTTTTCCAATATTCATTAACACGAGAATAAAAATCAATAACATAACTATCTGAATGAATAACAGGTGCTTGATGCGGTGTGGCTTGCGTTATAATAAGACGAACTGTATTTGAATTAAATCGATTCGATGGTTGTAAGAAAACAGCACCTATATAAACATTCTCATAAATAAAAAATATATTTTTTTTTCGTAAACTTAATAAATCTTACGTGAAAGAAGACCACCAATAGAATTTCCTACAAGAATAATTGTTCTATTTACTTTATATAAAGATAAAATTGTTTGAATTGAATAAGCAACAAATTCAGTTTGTTGTTCTAAAACACCACCAAATAAAGCTGAAAGTTCTTCATTAAAATCAATTGAAAAAAAATCTAATTGTTTTTGTTTATCACCCATTCGATAAGCAACTGAACCAAGTGAACGAACTTGACGATAACTATCAGCATTACCAACAATAAATAATACAGGAAAACCTTTGAAAATAGAAAGATATTTTCCAAAACAAAAAAACTTTTTTTAAAATGTATTTTATACCAGTAAATTGATTTTGTCGGTGAGCTTCACATCGAATACCTTCACAATAAGAATAAAGTCTATAACGACGATAACGATTTTCAACATCTATTGGTAATGATATTCGATGATAAGTTGGATTTTCAAACATATATGTCATTTCTAAATGAAGGATATTAGAATTTCCTTTTTTTTTGTTTTAATTACAAATTTATTTACCACAATAATTTGATTCATGTCGATATATATAACCATAAAGTCCCACAAGAAATAAAACGATGGTTATACAGAAGAAAAGATTTTGAAGAATTAGTATGATTGTACGAAAAGACATTTTGAAAAAAAAAACGATGAATATGACAATTTATATGATGTATGAAACCTTGGTTAATGTCTACGCATGAACGATTGTACGATTTGTTCGTGTGTGTCGATATGTGCATACATATAACGTACCAAGCAGAGATGAATCATCAATCTTATCAAATTTGACCATTCAGTTTTGAAGGCGCTATATGCTAGTGAATACTTATTGAAAATTGTAATATAATGATTAACTTTAATTTATTCGAAATTTACTATAGTCTGAGCAATTAAAAATGGAAATTGAAATTTTATTTCTTTGAATTTTATGATGATGTGTTCTCTTGTTTTTATATACTATAGACTGATATGGATTGGCCATATATTTACTATTATAATCCTTTGGTTGTTCTCTATTTATACTGTATAACTTAGATTTTTATCTTTGTGTATGTGTATATATAATTTCAACTGTAGTGATCTTTCACAATTTGATTTTCATTTGCAGACGAAACCTTGCTTTACATATTTTCTTTATGGTACGTATACATGACACTGTGTACTAATACATTCCGGGATAACTTTTTATATTACACTTTCTCTCTTATATTATGACATATAGAGTTCACTTGTTCGTATACAGAGACCATAACCACTATACCTTCAGGTGAGCTCTATGTGCCATAATACAAGAGAGAAAGGGTAATATAAAAAGTTATTCCGGAATATATTAATACACAGTGTCATGTATACATACCAAAAAGAAAATATGTGAAACAAAGTTTATTGCGCAAATGAAAATCAAATTGTGAAAAATCACTACAGTTGAAATTATATATACACATACACAAAGATAAAAATCTAAGTTATACAGTATAAATAGAGAACCACTGAAGGATTATAATAGTAAATATATGACCAATCCATATCAGTCTATAGTATATAAAAACAAGAGAACACATCATCATAAAATTCAAAGAAGTAAAATTTCAATTTCAATTTCAATTTTTAATTGTTCAGACTACAGTTCATATTAATTAATAATATGAAGATTATTAATCCAGATATGCTTGAAAATCTTAGCATATTAAATTATGATGAAATCTTCTTTTTTTAGTTTGGTATGTAGTGTTGTATTTATATGACTTTTTATTTTTGACACAATCTCTTTTCAGTATCTTGGTAATTGATATTCTCAATTTTTGCTGTTAGTAAGCTTTTGTAAAAATCGACCTTCTGACAAGATTATCAGCATAAGCATTATGGCTTAGAGTACTCTTTTTACTTTTCTGTTAATTATTCAAACAAAGATATGGAATACTAATATGAGAGAAAAAAATTTATTCTTTACATCTTGGATTGGTTGTTCTCACTATATCCATGAGACGATGTGACTTGATAATTATGAGACAAATGGATAAATTAACTGAACTTATATTTATAAATGGCAACAGACACATCCTGCAGTTTGCTAATGGCAAATTAGATTTAGCATACTGTGCCTATTAGATGACAAACCACTGAAATCTTTCTAAGTTGATATACAAATAATAAACGAATATATGCAAGCATTAAATTTAAACATAAAGATAAAACAAAAAGGAAAAAGTATTTGAACAACTGAAAAGGAATTATGAGCAATTCTATTATTAAATACATTAAATAGAGTAAATTGATTATAAATATTTATGTCGATAGAAAATATAATATCCACAGTTTTTACAATATTTATATTAAATCTTCAAGGCATTAATAACAAGAACTCTCCCTGAGGAAAAAGTCTAGTCATACATATTGTCCGGAAAAAAACTCATTTTAAATGTTCTTTAGAAATATGAATTGTACTCTCAATAAGAATAAACGATCTATTTTTCTTTTTTGTATGTCGTTTTATCAAGATAAAGTATTGCATAACGACTTTTTAACTATAAAGGTGATCGTACGTTTTTTTTTCCTTTCTCATGTGATCACTTTTACCACGATTCAACCTTGCTAAAAGTTGTCATTATTACAGTCGATTGTACTTTTTGTACTCATTTATTACACTTAAGTATGAACAAGGAATATGTTCACAGTTCTGATCAAAATTTAAAATGAAAACTTCATAACAGTTAAATTAACCACTGTAAAAATAAACATTCAGATATAAAATTTGTATACGAACATATATTAGCAAACCTATTGATTAACCTTTCTTTTGATACGTTATTATAGAAAAATTTTTATTTTGTACCTTTTTTTTCTTGTTAAATGATGAATTCTGAATTTTTAATTATTTAGATTAAAATGGTCGAATGTTCACCTTTAGTGGATCCAGCAATTTTAAAATCTTCATCCGAACCAATACTTAATAAATCCCAAGATTCTTTTGCAGATCATTTAGCTAATGAACGTACATTCTTAGCATGGATAAGAACTGGTCTTGGTATATTTGCATTTGGTTGTGCTATTGCAAGATTTGGTGGATCGGATAATATTCAAAAAACATTTAAAAATTCATTTCATGAAATGAAACCAATTATATCTGGTTTAGTTTTAATTACTGCTGGTATTAGCATTTTATTTTATAGTATTTATCGATATTATCGAATTAATCAACACATCATACAAAGAGACTTTACGGAACTTTCACGAATACATGAACCAATTATTGCTATAATAGTTTTACTTTTATGTATGTTTGCTATTCTAATTATTTTTGTTATTTTATAAGCATTGAATAAATTTGTTTTTTGTTTTTTTTAATATAATAATTTATAGAATTGAATGAGATTTTGAATTTATGTCAATGAAAGAAACGGTGTCTTATAATAGAATATTTAAAAGTTTGTTGTAATAATTTATTTAATTGAAAATATTTGTTTATCTGTTTGCATGTTCTTTTTGAACACGTTCCAGGAACTTGAACATCCGGCTAAATATAATAAGAGTCATGCACTATTTTTAATGTATGATTATTTTAATTTTTAATTAAGTCTTTTTTTTCATATGTTTTGATAAAATTTTATTTTTATTAATAGTGCTAACTTCAAATTATTAGTTTATCTATTAAAATCACAATCGATACAAATATGAAATACATAATAAATTTTTTATTATAAGAAAAAAACCGAATTATATAATAACGATGATATACAATCAACTAATGTGTTTTACTCCTATTCTTTGAATATGTGTGAAATTATCGATATAAAATATTAGTTGCCTGTGTCTTGAGATTTTGTATGGAATTCATTTTCATTATCTTGACTGAGTTTTTTCACCATACTTAAATTAGAATATTGTTGCACGACGATGCAAATTAGTCCTATTTTTTTTGTTACAATTACTATATATGTTCTTCGTCTATTCTCTTTGATGAATCCACACTTTCTATCAAGAAAAGAAAAAAAAATAAAAAGAGCAAGTATGCATTGTTGAAGTAATTCTATAAAAGATGTATTCTATTCTTACTATTTATTTTTGTTTATTTGTTTTGTGTAAGTTGTCCTGAAATAATCATTGAAACCAATATATAATATGATGAAAAGAAAATCATCAACAACCTGTTAATGATCAGAAGCGGCTGGATTGTTTTCATCGATTGAAGGTATCCAGATGCCTATATACATAAATAAAATCTGTTTTTTTTTGTTACTAATTCATTCATTAGTAAATTAAGAATATTTCTTTGAAATAGATAAAAACAAAAAAAATAGATAACCTTAGTATTTAATTGAAAATAATTATCTAAATTCTATGCTTTACCTCATTTATCAGAATCTAGGACAATATTGAAGCTCAAAAACAAAGAAACAAAACAACTATTATATTACTTTTTCTTTTTTCTTTTGACATCAATAGTTATAAAAGAGTTCTTTACTTGCCCATTTCCTTTTCAATTTTCCATCAACACATAATTAGGGAATGAAGCATCAGTACGCTTATATGATCAACAGAACACAGCGTTACCCTATCTTTATAGAATATATATATATATATGCACCTTTTCCTGCGACAATAAAAAAAAATTTTGATGGATATTTGTCTCCATATTCTTTCATAAAAGTTCTAAAACATTACCTAGAAAAAAAAAGAACAAGGCAACAGAAGTCTATGTGTTCATAGCATGATGATTATGGTTTGTTTGCTTCTTCTTTTCATCTATTCCTCTTCATCATTTAAACGTTAGACAATATTTGAAATCTAAGTAAGTACATGACAATGTATTCTAATGATTACTTCAATATAGTAATGTCTATAAAATAATAGTAATATTTTGTATTATATAAATACATATATACATAATTTGAACAAGAGTAGATTAATTTGCAAAATGTCTACGTGCATATAAAAAAAAAGAAAAAGAAAAAAAAAATGAGAAAAATCCTCATGTATTATATTTATTGATCATGCCATAAGTTTTTCTTCTCGGTATTGTCAATAGAAAGAGAAACTAGACAAACAACCTTCATGTGAAGTAGGAAACAAAATATGATAGGGATTTATGTTTATTTGAACAATCTATGATTTGAGAATGAGAATAGACTATGGGATATAAAACTAATTGAATTTAACAGTTTAAATAGCTATTCTATGTAAAGTGTGATGTGTTGCATCATGAGCAATAACGTTGTTGAGTACTGCTTAAAGAAGCCTTGCAACAAGACGATCATTTTTATAAGGAAAGAAGAGAAAGCGAGTAGATGCACACACATCTTATAAAGGGTGATAGTGTCATTTCTTCTTTTTTTTTTATCGCATCTTGTCCTGAAGCTGATATTGGATTTCATAATACTACATACACTTTGCGTGAACGGTACTTGCTTCCATGAATGAATTGATTGAATTATTCAAGCGCGAGAATTTCTTTTTTGTCACACGATAATCTATAAAGGTTAACATAATCTACATTATCTTTTTGTCTATTTATTCTATAGAGAGAACAATAAAAATATATACAATGTTTTTAAATAAGTCATCATTTTTTGTTTGTAGACATCACGAAAAACAATTTTAATCAAAATGAGTGTATGGTTCAAAGAAAATGAATATTTGTATTATTCTTATTATTATTTTATTAATTCCTAGATCTTTATCATTAATTAATAGAAAAAATTCTTTTAGTAATAGTATATTAACAATGTTTTTATTAACTACTATTCAATCATCAACATTATTAGTAAATCAATATAGAAAATCTCATTCATCTGTAAATCTTATTGATTCAACATTAAGTTTAACAAATGATTCAATTAAAAATCATATAAATTTATCAATGAATAAATTTCAAAGTTTTGATAATTCTTTGAGATATAGTTTTATGAAAGATGGATCAAGTAAGTACAAAAAAGACAAATGAGAAAAGAGCAAAAAACAAAACAGACAAATTTGTGATTTTTTTTCTAGACTTAACAAAAACACAGATAAAAGTTATTTTCACTGTTGTGATTATTATTAGTTTTATTATATTTATCATGGCTATATTTCGATTTAAGTAAGTAATTTGATATTTATTTGAATGAGCACATCTATACATGCGTGTGTGTCTTTCGATTTTGTCCACATGTTTCTTATTATGATTTCATTTGATCATCATTAAAAAAGATTAGAAGTTATTGTCGTTAAAATTGTGATGATTGTCGAGACATCAATTTAACTACATATTGAACAAATAAAACATTTTGAATTGAAGATATTTATATTTAGTTACTAATGTTATAAAAATAAGATGGGTATACATAAGAAAAATTTGTCATCTATTATATTTACTGATTTGTAAGTGTTATTTATCTTTTGTATAATAAAAACAAAAAAAAAGAGGATAGTTAAACATGATATCGATTTTTTTAAGAAAAGAATAGAATTATTAATACATGAATATTTTCTTTTTCTTTTTATATTTTCTGTTAATGATAAAATAAAAAGCGTTTTTTTTTGTTTCATCGAACTGCTGTTTAAGAGTTTTTTTTTTTCCATCAATCAAATGTTTTTCTTAATAGCAAATAATAATTTTTAATGTTTTTCCAGGGTTTTATTATTAAAAGAAAATTTTAAAAAGATTATTTAATGGAGTCTACATGTTTATTTCAATATAAAATATACGTTTAAAATGACTTTCATTAAAGGAGTGAAATTATTTTTAATAATTCACTCGAAAAAAAATAAAATAAAATCATAAAATGTTTTCTTTTTCTTTTAAAGAAAACCTGAGTTTTTCTGTAATGAAGACAATCAACTATTAGTAATTATTTCTTTTTTTGTAGGTGTTTACTAAAAGGAATTGTAAGTAAAAATATTAATGGATAATAAGAATAAATATATATGTATATTTTCCTCGATATGAAGAAGAAAAATTTTATTTTATATATATTAAATTTTGGAAAAGAAAAAGAAAGATGCTGTCTATGTTAGACAAATGATTTATTGTGTAATTTTGTCATGATCTACAGTAATATTTATCTTGTCATTGGATTGAACGTGTCATTTAAATTAATAGAAAATATGATCTATCTTATTCAAATATTTATCGTTAAAATAAAATCATATTCTTGATTAATATATTATTTAAAAATAATCATGAATATATCTATTCTAAAAATATCTGTGTGTGAAATTTATACTTGAAAGAGAAGATTTACTAAGAGTTCAACGAATGAAAAGATATCTAAAAAAGATTCAGTCTAATGTATGTTATTTTTAGAATATCAGTAGGACCTTCCAGTAGCTTTTCAAAGAAACAATTAAATTATAGTCTTCTTGTCTTTCTTAATGGAAAGTTAAGAGATTAATGAAGCTGAAATATTAAAAAGTTGATGACTATGCATATCATCTGTCGTCAAAGTGACGTTCAAAAGACATTAGAGAATTCTATGTCTTCTTTGACCTGAATATAATTTTGTCTCGCTAAACAGATATGAATTTTTTTGCACTTTATTATTATTATTTTCTTTAATATTGGACTATACCAAAGAGTGAAGTAGTAGAAATATCGACATGCTATTTGGTTGAAGATTGGATTCCATTTTTTTATTTGATACTGGAAGCAATGAAAAGATCTTCGTGATGTAATGAAAACGACATGAGAGTTAAAGTTAGATATGAATGAAATCAATTGTTTTTCTCTATATTTGGAGCTGAAATAATCAAAGACGTGATTATCCTTTCAATCATGAAGTATGTAAACTATTTCACCGTTTCCAAAAGAAAAATCTACTTCTAATGATTGGTTACATCATCCTAATTTGAAACTTAATAAGAATTTTTCTCGATAAGAAATTTCACAATAATTCTTTAAGTAATATTAACATGTCCAAGACGTCTTTCTATTATACTAATGAGGAAAACATTCAAACTGACAGACGCCATATGAGTTCATATTGGGCCTACAAGGACGTCTTAATGAGACTAACAGAAGCCTAAAAAGATATTTTTTTATGGGTGTTTGAAGCTCAATTATGATCGGTTTACTGAGTGTACTTCAAAAAACCAAAGAGCAGAATTTCAACTTGAACTCTTGCTCATAGATAATATCTAATGATTTATAGAATATTCTGAAAGTTTCAGCCAAAAAGAATCTTTTTTTCTTGTCAAGTTATTGAATTTTCAAGTAAACTCAATTTTTGTAACATATCTGATGCAATCGACTATTTTTTTAGAAGTTCGATATATTTCAACAAAAGAATATTCTTTTCGGCTGAAATTATCAGAATATTTTACTGATCATTCAATCTATTTTGTGGGATAAATTTCAAGTTGAAATAATTGTTTTGGGATTTCTCGATATATCAGATGTGGCAAAAGTTTTGTGATATTATTTGTTTTGCATGTAAGTCTGTTCAGAAACATGATAAAACATTAATTTTTGTTTTGAAAAGATGCCCAATTGAATGTTCTATTCGAATCATAACACCAAATTTTAAAACTATTTTCAAAATTTTAATAGACTGCTAACACTGAACATATGTACTGTCCCTGGAAGAAAAATCGGAAAAGGTCATTTTTAAAAAATGGATTATCCCAGGCATTGTAAAAAAAAAACCAAAATATTCATCACTCCACCAATACTTCCTACGAGATGAGTACTGATTCCTCTACAACGTATTTTCATTCATCTTCAGTTAAAGCTAAATTCTCATTGTATTATTTTGTTAAGCTTAATTCTTTTTTACCATTTCTTTCAACGATCGAGAAAGTTGAATCTAGTGATTTGTGCATTGAATTCATTGTTTTTAGACGATATATTTGAGAACAATACAACAAAAAATGTTTTATTTCAGAGAGAAGTATCTAAATCAATTGACATAGACATTAGCTTTTACTTGTATTTGAGATGAGGATGAATAATAATTCTTTCACTCTGAAGGTCACACCAAATCTCTGATTAGTTTCAAATATTATAGCCAAAAGGAATGAACAAAATTCAATAATGTTTGGCTTTCTCTTATGTTTCCTTGTATGAAATAATAAGATGATACACTTGTTCAGGGTTACCAATATGTTAAAGATTTGGTTTTATAATTCGAGTAGAATATTCTATGACACATCTTTTGAAAAGAAAAGATCAACGTTTGATCATGTTCCTGAATAGAGTTACATGCAAAACTTTTGCCGCACTCGGTATAACTAAAACTAAATCGAAAGTTCAAGAAGAAGAAACATAACTTTTCTCCAAAGATTGACGAAGACAAATTCTTTTAGACTTCTGCTAGTCTAATGAAGATATTCTTGTAAACCTAATATGTACTCAAAAGGCGGCTAACAATTTGGATGATTCTCTTGTACAATCCATTTCGTCTTTAAAAATTGTCTTGATTGTGGGTTATCACATTTGTATTAAGTAATATAGATATAACTGGCAATCGAACATCACTTAATCATTTAACTCTCTGTTTAAAAGTAAAAACAAAAAACAAAATTTTTATCTTTGTGATAGAATAGATTCTCAACATTGAGATCTTATGATAATATATTCCATGATAAAAACATGATCTGCAATATACATAAACTAACAATGTTTATAAATGTTTCTTTTTATATTTTCTTGTTTACCATCATCAGATATATAAATATATATATATATGTATATGCATTATATTCTTTGATGATAGATTCATTCTATCTTCTATAAGTTGTAGCTTGTCTTGAAGAAAGAATGTTATCAATGCAATTTTAGTCTTTATTATAATATGCTAATCCAGTCATACATAATAAAGATAATGATTCGTCTTGCATCTATTTTCTTTTCTTGCTTCTTCTCTACATTTATTATAGCGTACATTCAAGAAACAAAAAAAAAAAGAAATGAGATTGATTTTCTTTTAAGCTTTCTCTTTATGTGTATGTATGTGTTTTTTTTTGTTCATTCTTTCAAAGACCAATTCTTTCTATCATTTGATAAAACAGAAAATAAATTTTCTTTGTTACACTAACGTTTCCCCTGAACAATGCGAGCATTGTCTATTCATTAATAAAATTATCATTTATGGTCAATACGTCTGCCCATATTCAATTTAGTTTTTTTTTTTATTTCTTATTCTAGAAACGCATGTCGCGATCAAGAAACACATAGTATACAAACACAAATCATTCGACAGCGTGCTCGACAATATAGTGAACCAAGTTCAAGACGAGGAAGTATTGGAGTAAGTATTATAAAAGAAAAAAAATTAAATAAAATAAAAAGAAATAAGTGCCCAAGGTCAATTTGTGTGCAAACAGCTGTGACATATATAACGATTGAATAAGAAGAGAAAAAAAAGGAAAGAAAGATCTAAATGAATACAACTTGTTCTGTCTTTGATGCTCGAAAGCTGTCAATAACATCAAGAGCTGTCGCTTTCATCATAGAAAAAAAGCAATGAAGAAGACATCGATCCTGACTTACCAACGATATTATAGAAATAGAACAAATATCAAAAAAATAAAAAATTATTAGAGACGGAAAGGCAGAAAAAAAAATGAAAGGAACAGAAAGAACAACGAGTATTAGAAGGCGGCGAATTGTGGATCTTTATACAATATATGTGAGCATGTGTCAAAAAAAAAAGAAATAGAAATCGCCTAGCATATTGTTCAATCAGTAGATACCTCTTTGGTCTAGTGCGCATTCGATTCTTTTCCTTTCTTGTTCTTCTTTCTTTCCGCTCTGTTTTTTCGTAAATCAAGAATAGAAACAGGGACGTGTCTGTTTATCAATGCTGATTATTATTTATTGGCTTTTGTGCGATGAGCAGTAAGTATTACTAGTAAGAAGCGTCAACTCCCTCAAAACGCATTATTTCTTCCGTCATCGCTTATTATTGTATATATGTGCGAGTATGCGTATATGCATCTTGCCTTATGTTGATGCTGTCCTATGTCAGTCGATAAATTCTCTTCGTTCTATTCCCTATCTTCTCTTTATCATCATCATCGTCATCGTCATCATCATCATCATCATCAGTAACAATAATATCGTCATCCGATAGAAAAGTTTCACCATCATCACTCGTTAGAAAACGAGCATTCCAAATATAAAGTAATAAATCGGTCTCAAGAAACATACTTCCGCTACTTTTATATCTATTCTCATAATCAAGTGCTCTACGGTCATATTTAAGAGATAGAAAAGAGAACCCGGAAGACTCTTTAAGTAGTCTATACCTTCAGAATATTATAATGTAAGTATATATATCTGTAACGTAGCGAATGATATCATGGATAATAATAAATAAGAAGTATTTAGAAAAGAAAAAAGAAAAAAGAAGTTTGGAAGATAATCTTTCATTTCCATTTCTTTTCGAGTATATACTTATTTAGTAAACTAATATGGAAAGAAATATTTTTCTATTACATCATTGCGCTCGAGACATGTAATTATATATATATATATATATATATATATATATAGATATGGTCCGAGTTTTTTCTCATTTAGTATCTTAGTAATAACTATTATAGAAAAGGATAGAATTATGATTGTTTAGTTAGACGACAAAAAAAGATGTCGGTGAACTACTGATATAAATAGAGTAAACAAAAGTAGAAGAAACAAATGTATATCAATCGATCATCATATTGACGAGTGATGATGTGTATATATTTTGTTTCGTGAGAAGAAAAAAAAAACCCTTTCAGTTGGATCATTCATAATACTTTCATTTGATGCCTGCAGCTATAAAAAAAAAGAAAACTCTCTTGTCATAAAATATATATATTTTAATATATGCATATCAATCATCATGATCGGTTTAGTGGAATAAGATGATGAATAAAGAAAAAGAAAAAAAGAAAGAAACTGAAGTCAGGCATTCGATATACTCATGCTCATATCGACCTTGAAAGAAAGAACATCACGGAAATCTAACATGTTCCGTTCCGGATTTGCGTGACATGATGCATATACTGGCATCATCACTTGTCTTTCTTTTGCGTGTATATTCCAATATGAAAAGCAAGATCGACAACAGCATGCATGTTTCTCATCATTTGTCTAGATTGAGCTTTTCTATGTTTCTTTCTTTATATGTCTATTCCTCTATCTGTCACATCATTATAATAAAGAACGGAACAAGACACAAAGTTGTTCTCTCATCGTAATAATATCGTGAACAATTGTCATTCGTTGTCATAATGATGAATGTATCCTGTTGAATTATAAGTAGTAAGTGTTTGAATCATTAAAAATATTTTTTTTTATTTGACACAGCAAGATATCAATATGTTTCGTTCTCTCTTTCTCTCTTTCTTTCTTGCTTTCTTTTATTTTATATGGTTCAATGCTTCTTATTCTTTTCTTGTAACAAGTAATCTAGTATTACGTTGTCATCACTCATTCAATCGTAATGAGAGCAGAGAACAGGAAGAATAAAGAGTGAAAGAGGGCAAAAAAAGATGTACGACATTAGTATAGGTTGATTTCTAAATTGGTTTATGTTTATGTCCTTCAGGCTTTCTAAAGAATTGTTTGGCGTGTGTACTAACAAACTGATTAATAGTCAATTTTTTTTCATTTCTTCTAGAGATGATTCGCATATGATTAAGAATAAAACTAAATAGGAGTAAATCAAGTTTTATCTTAGTACATATTCGGAAGATTGACAGAATAAACGTGTATCGTTGATGATGATGATGATGATGATGATGATATGTTAGTTGTGTAATCAACTCGATAGCTGGATTGATATGTGTATTTCTCAGTTGATTATATATAGGATATATGAGCATTTGGGACGTTCTATTACTTAAGAGAGAGAAAAAGAAAAGAGAATATAGACTTCCTTATTCACCTACATATTTGCTTTCCTTAAATAAATGTGTTAGTTGGAAGAAAGTCATAGATGGTGAGTGTATTAGTATATGCATATAATAATTTGATTTAGATTATTCTGATTTTTTTTAAAATTCTTTCGAACTTATTTTAGTATTATACACGTAAATATTCTCAAACACCTGACAATCGTTTTGACGAACATATAAATAATTCATCATCTACAAAACGATTTAGTGTTCCTACTTGTAATCATTTATCGAAACCAACAGCTAATACTATTTTATCATCTTTACCAGTAGAATCATTAGCAACAGCAACACCGCCAACAACAACTACTACTACACATCATCATCATGTCACATCTTCTTGCAAGCCATCAAATAATATTAATAATTCATACGTATCTATTGCTATAAAACCATTTGTACGCAAGTCTTGTTCTACTATTGGAATAAGTCGGGTAGGTTCTGTTTTTTTTTCTATTTTTATTTTTTCATTTTTGAAAACGATAAGAGACGCCATCTTAAAAAAAATAAGATAAGCATCAGTCCATACAAATGTCACAAGCAATTACAAATCAATCAGTTGGTTATGCACACATATATGCACTTGTTTATCTTGCTCTGTGCAAGACCATCATAATCATTTTAACTCGTGCATATGTGCTGGTACTGGTAGCATTGTGCAAGCACATACCCATATATATCCTAACAGAATATCTATTAATTGATAAGTTGGGAAAGATAAATGATCAACAAAATCATGCATATTGCAAAAGAAGAAGTATCTTTTTATTTACGATTGCTTTAAGCGTTACAACATTTACTTATCCATATATATATATATATACGTAATCGGGTGACAGGTAGCATATTGTTCGATGTTGATTTTATATTATTGTCTTTTCTTGCAAGGACAAACAATTTTTCTATTTACAGAACTCTTTACATAAGAATTCATCAATATTTCATTACCAGCTTGTTCATAGAGTGCTCTTTTTCAGTTACCATCGACCGATTAAACAAATGTCGGGACTGTCAATCTTTATAGAACATATAACTAGACAAAGATGAACGCAAATAAGAACATTCTCTATGATGTTTATCGAGACACGTTTTGTATATGTACATATATGTACGGTTATATAAATTTCTATGTATATTGTGTTTATGAATAAATGCCAAGAAAGTCCGTTCACCGTTATTTGTTAGTGTGTGTTTAACACATAGATGTATACAGAATAACGACATCAATTCGTCTAGGGACGAAAATCAATTTCCTGTGCGTGCATGCAAGAAAGCAAGTAGTTATACGCAAACTCGTTTATGTGCACTCTCATGAAAATGAAAATGCGCGGTAGTAGCAACAAACACACAGACAAAGAAAAAAAGCAACATAAAAAAAAAAAAAAAGAAGAAAGTCATTTTGACACCAATTCTTTTTCTATTTCTTCTATTCTGATAAGCTATCAAAATTCAATTTAGTAACTAAATATATGTTCCAAGTATAATAAAGATATTATATTGAAATAATCGAATAGAATTGCAATCAATCTAACTAGGGTTTTTTTTTTGAAGACTTTTTCTTCTTGGTCATGACAATAGTCAGATCAGATTTGTTTGAGAGAATCAACTGTCAGCTATAAAAGCTATATATCCATCAATGACAACATCAAAAGAATCAACGTATAGAAAGGATTTAGTGTTACTGTCGCTTCCATTGCATAGTTGCAGATAGCAGTAACACAGATGCATGCATGGGCTCTGTGTCATCACCGACAGTGTGTGCTCAGGCAGGCTTATGATTTCGTTAATGCAAATTGAATCTATCTGCTATTCCTACTACTGCTACCAATACGAGTGCTGTCATAAATAGAAAGAACGACGAGTCGTTTTTGATGATGATGCGTATGAGCGATGTCTAGGCGGCCAGTAAGCCAGCAAACTCGAAGAAGATGAAGATGAAAATGAAGAATAAGAACAAGAAAGAGAAGAAGAAGGAAGGGAACATGCTTTTCTCTTGTTTGAGCTCCGTCTTTCTCTCGTTCGCTCGCAGTTAATGTTGCTGTTTCTATGCTCGCTCACTCTACCAACCAACAGAAACAAATATCATAAATAGAACAGAGAATACCATGAGAGCGTAAAGGACGAGAAAAGATTCTTGCTGTCATGTTAATGAAAAAGAATGCGAATACAAAAAAAGAATGTCGTTCGGCGAGCCGAATAGAAAACAGTTGAACGTTGTCGAGTCAATTGACATGTTTGGATTATGTGCACATCGTCATTGATGTTATCATTTCTAAGATAAACTACCTGTTATTATTTATGTGTCCTTTTCTTCTTTAACAATTCTTTCTATTCATTGTCAATCACGTCGTTTGATCCTCTGCACGGTTCCACCACATATATTATGTCGTCCAAATACAGTTCGTTATTCACTTGTTTTTAACGTGCATGATCAACGACAACGACGACATACAACATCAAATAGGTATATCAAAGTGTCGTCACCAACACTTCGTAAATTTTGTTTACCTTGTATAAATACACGAAATCATCATCATCCTCATCCTCATCCTCATCCTAATCGTCAACAATCAACTAAAAATAAAACATTAAAAAATAATCAACAACAAATTATTACTACTCCTGCTGCTACTATTACATCTGAGAGGAATATCGTCGAATCATCTCATCGATTCGAAGAAGTGGCTCCAAGGACAAATCATACGATATCAACAATACCGGTGGTCCACAGTAGTGAATATTTACAAGAAAACGATGCTAATCATTTTCATGAGCAACATCAGAATTTTGAGCCTTCTCTTCAGAATAAAAACCTAGAAAAAAAAGATGATGAGATATCAGTGGAAGCGGAAATAACACCGACTAAAGTGGTTTCAGAATCCATATTACTAACATCATCATCGCTTGGAAATGAAATAACGAGATCAAACGAAAATGATATGGTAGGTACTTGCATAAATATAGGTCGATTAATTTCAAAGTAGTAGTAAAAAAAAAATGATCATCTTATTCATCATCTTCTTCTTCTTCTTTCTTCTTCTTTCTTCTTTTTCTTCTTTTCCTTTTTTTTTTTATTCATCTTTTTTTCTTTTTCTAGTGTGATGATCAAACGCCACTGTTAACATCGGAACTTGCTTCTACTATTAAGGATTCAACGGACCGTAATACTCGTAAATATTCGCTCAATGCTCTTTTACCCCTCGTACGTTCTCCAAATTCACATCCGCTTTCTTCCTCATCGACAGTTACAACTGCCGTTGGCAGTAAAAGTGCCGGTGATGATAATAAAACTCGTAATCGTGTCGATTTGAAATCTCGTCGTCGAATTTCACTATCATCGGCGCTTCGTCGTAGTTCATTTAGTAAACAATCACAAACAGTTAATCCAATAATTGATTCAACGAATCAAAATAAAATAACAATAACGTCACCTAATATTTCTCTTCCAATTCATAATAATAATAATAATAATAATAATAATAACAATAACAATCAATCAAGTACAGCTGATTCAGATAGTAGTGATCGAACATCATTATTAAAAGCTAAAATATTGATTTCAAAAAATCAATTAAAGAAAAAGTCTTCAAGTATAACGCCAATAAAATCATCTTCAATTTCATCCTATCGGAAAGATTTCATGCAAAAAATTGAACGTTTTCGCTTCATTGATGACAGTGCTTCGAGCACAACAACAGTGACGTCACCTGTGGAAAGTATTGATCGTCTAAATGGTCATCAGCCATGTAGTCATCTAATAGCGAGTGCTATTGAACAATTTGATGATTATGTTCGTTCAAAATACAACAACAATGATGAAATTAATTCATATATCGATCATCTAGATTCTGATCTATTAAAATATGGTACTGATTCAGATTTGAATATACTCAATAGTATCAATAATAATATAACTCAACAAAGTTCACAAATAATTCAACAACAAACAGTATTTAAACCGGTGAAAAATATATCATCTGAATTAGAAACAGTAAGTCCATTAAGTTTCTATTAGAATGTATATATTCAGTCTTGCAAAAAAAAAAGAAACAGAAAAAAAGAGAATATTTTCTATATCAATATAAAATATTATATTCGAGCTTTACTCATGTATTATTAAAATAAGTTCCGCTGTAAATGCATTAAATTCTTTTCACTATTTATAAAGAAAAAAACAGACTAGCAATGTAAGTGAAATCATTGAATTGGATTAAATATGCAGAAGTAATATTTTATTTTATTTTTCTCTTATAAAAGGGTGACTATCGTCAAATAATACGTAATTCAGCACCTATTACAATTCCATCTCAACATTCAAAATATAATTATCCATCAGATAATTCTATTGCACGACCAACAACTATAATAACAAATGGACATTCACATTCAAAAGATTTTCAATCAACTAATAATAATAGACACGAACTTCTTCGACCTATTACTCTTACTAACCCTGGAACTATTTATGAAACATCATCATCTATTGCTACTCTAACATCAGCACGCACTTTCAATAGTCTTGAATTTGATGATGATACTAAACCATCCGGTGTTCTTGTTGATGATGATTTTCTTCCAATGTCATCACCAGTTGATGATCACTTTTGGGATGTCACAATACCAAAATATCGTCATAAATTCAATAATAACAATAATAATAAAAAAGAATGTTTTCCAAATGTTGGTTCATCACCTGATACTGAAATCAAACATTTTGATGTACAACAAAGAAATAAATTATCATCATCTATTGATCAAACATTATCTGAAACATCATGTGATGAAGATGATGATAATAATAATAATGTATTATTAAATCAAAAAAAATTTTCTATACATGAATATAAACTAAAAGAATTACAAAAACCAATTGTTATACATCGATCATTATTAAATCCGTCCATTCATTCAACGGAACAAATCAATCATAATAATGATCTTATTTCAATACCAATTAAAAAACTTTGTATGTATTTAAAATAATAACTAAAAAAATAAAGTAGCAGAAATGATTTTTCTTATTGGGCTTTTTTTGTCTTAATTCTTTTAGCTCTTGATCATACAAATGATGAATCATTATTAGAAAAATTTGCTTCGGCAAGTAATGAACCAATACAAATTCCAGTACGTTCTCCACCTTTACGTACATCGACAACAAACGATGTTATCTTATCAACACAACAACAACATCCTCAAACCATATATGAAGAAGATGATACACAAGAAAGTTCAACAAATGATGTATCAGATGAAAGTGCTGATAATGGCGAAATTGATCTTGTACGTGAATTTGAACTATCACAAAAACAAGAACTAACAAATAATAATAATTTATGGAGTACAAATGATCGTGATATATTTATATTACAAGAAGATGATCTTTTATCAGCACTTGTTACAACACAACCGCAACCAATAAATCGACCATTACCACCATCAATTATGAAAATTACACATAATAAATCAATTGATAGTATTGATGAACAACAAACAACAACAACGAATTCTCTTAAGCCTAAAGTACGGTTTAATCTCGATCCACAATATGAACGAGAACGTGAATGGAATAAAGTCAATAAATTACTTGGAAATAGTGTTGAATGGACTGATGAATTTGAAGTGTAATATAATTGATGTCTTTAAAATTAAACTAAAAAAGAAAGGACATCAGTCAGATTATATGTTTGTTTTTAGAACATATTATATATGTTGTACAGATTTATTTCCCTAACTCTCTCTCTCTCTCTTTCCTTTGCCAATTTTTATTTTGCTCTACACAATTAGTTATTTATTAGAACATTGCCAGATATATAAATGTGTTTTTTATTTGTTTCAAGAATGATAGAATGTTTCAAATTTTTTATCTGTTGGTTTAAGTATTGTTTGATCTTTGAGATTAACTAACCAACCAGGTTCAAGACCATAAAATATTTGTCTTGGATCTTTTCGTAAACAAAATAATTGAGATAATTTCGATGGATCTGGCAATTTATAACCATATTTTTGTGCTAAACGTTGACGTTCTTCACGTATTAAATCTGGATTTGCTAAATAACCACGTTGTTTTGGATCTGTATAATATTCAATTGCATTTATTGGTGGCGTATCACAACGTGGAATTGGTTCACCACGTTCAAAAAATTTTTTTGCATCAATTAATGCTGATATAGATATTGGATCAAAATATCTTGTTGTTAAAACACCGCCACATCGTTCAATAGCAGCTATAGCTAATTCACTTGATACCCATTGAACTTCAAGATTAATTGGAGTAGAAAATATATCAGCACCCTAAATAAATATAAAATGAATAGAATTAATTTCATGGAAAAGAAAAAATTTCTTATGTGATAATAAAGCTTTTAGATTAAAATAACCCTTTATATTTAAGTATTATAAAACATAATCAAAGAGATTGTCACTTGAATAAGTCTAAGTATTAATGAATTTACACAATTATTAATAATCTAAATATACAGTGAAATAGACTTTTAATCATAGTTTATCATAGAAGATGTGCATCCAGGGGTGTCTCAAAGCTGCCAAGATTGAAGAGACGAAGGTTACGTGTTTTTTTTTTCGAAATTGGTGAGCATAAAAAGAAACTGGAGAAAAACGAAACGTGTCTTTCGAATAATCTTTTTTTTTATGGATGTATTACCAGTGTTTTGTCGAAATTTTCACTTCTGGAGGGTCAACTCAAAACTCTGAAAGGACGAACATATAATATATGACACAATAGTTCGGAACAAAGATAGTATCACTTCATGTTTTTTTTTTGAACCGAATCAAAACTTATAGACAAGTTAACAAATGTATTAGAGTGTCAGATTTGGACGGGATCGGTTCACAATTATATGAAACGGAACCGATCTCATCTCTGGTTCCGAATTCTAAGAGGGCATTGTCAGTCAAGATATTTATGGGAAGGAACTGCCACTCCCCTCTCCCAAAAGATTTTTCTCAGCATTTTTCTGGCAGAAAAGGCTTAAAAAGGAGCACATATACTGATTTTGATGAGTTCCAACACACGTTTTATGATGATGATCGCTCCTTCTTCCTCTTCCCAATCATAAAAATCCTAGATCTACCACTGTGCGTTGCCCCCATGGTGGATAAAACACTGTGTTTAATTTTATCTTATCTTTGATAGTGTATTTCAAAATGTAATATTAACTACTATTTAGATTGTCATTTTATGTTTACTATGAAGATTTTTGTAAACTTTACTATATCAAAAATCACATGTTGCCATAGTTTTTCTTTTGTTTCTGGATGAAATACAACAAATCTATTTCATAGATAAAAAGTCGTTTTGTTTTAAAGATTTCTATCTATTAAATCATGCAAATAGTTACATATTCACTCATGTAAAAATATAATCTTTCTTTCTTTTTTCCTTTTAAAGATGTTAGAAAGAGAAAAAAAATTAAAAGATTTTTTACTTCATCAGTCAATTGTAAACCAAATTGTCTTTGATCAGGTTGAATAGAAAATAATTTTGTATTACAAAGTACAGGTAAATCAATTGGTTTTTCTGGATTAACTCTACGTAGATCAATTAAACGTTGAAGAGTACGTAATGACATTGGTAAATATTGTCTTCCTTCTCTAATTATATAGACAAGCAAAAAAAAATAATCTCAAAAGTAAAAATTTATTAAACATACTCTACACCTTCATAATAAGGTTCTTTTGGTACAGTTAATATCCATGGTAAACGTCCTTCAGCTTGAATTGGATCTATACCAAATGGTGGTAATGAATTTCTTGCTATTGGACCTTTTTTACTCATAACTGCTTTCATTGTATTTTCATCAGGCTAAAAATTTCAATGAAAAGAAAAAAAAAAGAAATATTTTTATATTAGATAAATGATTCTTTTTTTTTTGTTACATGTGCTTTTTTCCATTTTTCTGTTTTTTCCAAAGGCATAGGTAAATTTTTTAAAGTAACTCTTTGCATTTGTCTTAAATATTGAAGACCACGTTCAATAGGCATTTTTGAATCTAAAACTATAAATATTTTCAAGTTTTTATTTTATGATAGTGAAGATTTAAATACGACAAATGATTACAAAAAAAAAAAAACTTTTAGAAACAAAAGAATTTATTTAAAAAAAAACATTATGCATCATTTGATGATTCTGATGATGGACTTAATGATAAACGACTTCCATCATCACTTTTTTTGTCATTTTCAGAAACTAAAACAATACTATCACCATCTTCTTTAGTATCATCATTCGTTTTTTTAGTAGTTGTTTCATCAATAACAGGTGATGCACGAGCTTTCAATTTCTATAAAAGAAAAATTTTAAATTGATAAAAATCAAAAATTTAAATTTACTTCTGCGGCATCTAATTGCCATGATGGAATTTTTGGAGGTACTTGTGGAATTGGTGGAAATTGAGAACGACTTAAATATAGACTTTTCAATGTTTGAATTTCACGTTTAATTTCTTCTAATGGTGATAACCCATAGATAGTTGATGAATTTGTAGCTGAATAAAATTGATCAGCTGTTTGTTCAAGTTTATTAATACTTGTTTGCATATCTTGTACTGTTTTTTGAAGATTTTTTATTGTTTCATTTAATTCATTAGTTTTTATTGATTGTTTCTGTCATAAAAAAGAATGATATAAAAAGTTATTCTTTTATTTTATAGAAAAAACTTTTTTTTTTATCGTACTGATTGAAACCAACGTTTAATAATTTTTAATGCATATCCGAGAATTCCTGCTAAGATTAAATCAGATAAGATTCGACGAAGAAATGATGGTTGATGACTAGGAACAATTTCTTTAGGCGTTTCTATTAAAAACAAAGAAATTTGAGACTTAGTTTATTCGAAATTAGTATCGAACCTTGTGGTTGTGGTATGATTTTAAATGCATAATCAATTTCATTATCAGTAAGTCCTAGAAAAAAAAAATAAACAAGTTTATAAATGATTTAAAATACTCTACAAATCAATTTTACCTTTCTTTTGTAAAAAATCACGTTTTTTATCCATTGGTTCATGAGCAACTTTTGGATTCTTTAAAAAACTAATTGCTATATCAACCTAGAACATATCAATTACATTAAATTGAACAACAAATATTTTATTAAATTATTAATCATGATAATAAGGGAACTAACCGAACTGTAACTCTTTCCGTTTGAGCTTATCATAGAGTCTCGGTATGACCGTTCTACAAAATTTTCGACCATGGAATTCAGCTCATAGATAGGTCAAATGACTCTTGGAATATTCTGCAAGTTTCAGTCGAAAAGAATGTTTCTTTGTCAAGATATTGAATTTTTAAGTAAACTTAATTTTTGTGACAAGCGAATATTTGTTGGAAATTTAATATCTCGACAATAGAACATTCTTTTCGGCTGAAACTTTGAGAATATTCCAAAGGTCACGAGGTTCTATCTATGAGCTGAATTTTAGGCCGAAAATTCAGTGAAACACAGTCATAACTTAGCTCCAGAAACCCATGGGCAGGAATTCTTTGAGGATTTTTCTAATTTCATTGAGGCTTCCTTGTAGGCTCAATAGGGGTTCGAACGTTGAGTTACAGCTCGGGTAATTCTCTCATAAGTACAGATAGCCAATTTTGATTGAAATTTTGGTTTTAATTAGAAATGTGCCGAATAAGCCTTTTCCATATTCTATACCTTGACTGATCGAGACATATTTTCTAACCCTTATCCTGCAGTAGAAGCTGTTGGATCTGAAATTTTTCAGTTAACTGGATTCGCGTCCAAAAATTTTGGACTCGATGGGCTCTATCCTGCAGAGTAAGATAACCTTGCATATCTCTAGTTTTAATTAGTGTAAATAATTTTTTCTAGTGTATTTAATGTTGACAAAGATTATTATTATTTGTTGTCAATTATAATTCAAACAGAAGTTTGTTCTTTTTAAAAATATTTCTATGATATAACATTTTTGAAAAGAATTTCTAATTGTATTTGTCCAACCTAATGTTTCCGATTAAGAAGGATAAAAATTCTGAAGTCTTTATCTTTGTAGAAATAAAGACAAATAAGTAGATAAGATTATTAAAAGTTGTTATCATTTTCAATAAAACATATGAGCTTCGTCGTAAGTCAATTAACATCTTCTGATTAAGATTGACGTTAATATATCGAATCAGCATTATACTTAGATTTCCTCACAATAACCAATGAATTTTAAAAATTTCTCGAAACATTCTTTAATTATAATTGTTCTATAGACATTACAATAACTAAATCTATTCTCAAACACATTAATTTTCTTTATATAGAAAATTCAAAGAATTCTATATCATTTTCTATTTCATTACCAAATCCGATCGAATATTATTTGGTGGTACTGTTTCATCTGTCATTCTAATTTATTTTATCTGAAATATTAAAAAAAAAAGCAAAACAATGAAAATATATTCATCATAAATCTAAATCATCATCTTCATCTTCATCAATATCATCTTCTTTATCATATGAATAATGTATTGTACAACTATCACTTGATACTTGTGTTCTTAAAAAAAGTTTATTAAAGTAAATATAATTTTATATTAAAATATAATCTTACTGTTGTTTTGTATATGGTAAAACAAGATTATTTTTAGCAACAAGTTCATCATCTTTAAGACGAAGATTAAATGTTAGATTAGCCGTAACATCCGACTAAAATTTAATAAAAAAATTTGTATTTCAAATGCAAAATTATTCTATAGAATTACTTTAGAAGATCCATCAGTATTAGCAGCAGATTTTAATTTTCGATTACTTATTTTCTCTTCATGTAAATTAATTATATTTAATTGTCGATCAATTGAACATGTTAAACACTAAGAAAAAAAAAACAGAAAACTTGATGAAGAAGATTTTTGAAATTTTATAACAAACAGATTTAATTGTATCAACATTTGTTCGTGATCGTTGTTCAATTCTTGCTTCGATTGTTTCGGATTTTGGAAGATTTTTAATTTGTATTGTTATATATGAAATTGAAATAAGATTTTTAAGAAATGAATTTTCTTCTATACAATCTAATGGTATTACAGCCATGACAATATTCGATTCTATATAACAATAAAAACAAATTATTTTTCTTTATTTGAAATTATTTCAATATCTTACTACTCCAATTATGTAATAAACGTGATAAATCTCCTTCTGATGTTCGTAATAATAACCAAGGAAGAGATTCAATAATAATTAAATTTTTTTCATTACTTATTTTCAAACATTCTTCTATTGTTTTCGTTGAATGAATATCATCAAACATATTAATAACATGTATTCTATCAAATAAATTTTACTTAAGAATTTCAAAATTTTAATATTTACTTTGATGTTAATTCATTACGATTTGCGAATACATGTGAATGAAACCAGTTTATTTCATCATGTTCAGTTAAAAGAATGTCAACGTTTGAAAATCTAAATAAAATTCAATTGTAATTAAATAATAAAAAATAAACAAAAATCCTACTTATCAACAGTTTCACAGGCATAAGCACAAGCAAATTGAAAACCTAATGATGAACTCGATGGATTATGGTCTACGAAAAAAACAAACAGAATATGTACAAAATAATCTTATTAATAATTTACCAATTACTAAAACCAACGATGGTTTTAATTGATTGTTCAAACGAGATGAAAGCATAATTAATTTTTTCGTTGAATAAAAATTACACCAATATATGAAAAATTCCTAATATTAATTAATGTATATTTCTATTCGATTACAATTTGTCCAATAGAATATAAACTAGTGCCTCCATGTATTTTTATTGTGTAGATTTATTTTAACCGTTTATTGTTAAATGAACAAGAAGAAGAAAAAAAAGGTTTAGAAACAGCTATTTGTTTACTCTGTTTTGTTGCATAACTAATCATACATTGTTTGTTTTACGTGCTTTTTATTTTGATTACATGATTATCATTAATGATTATTTTGTCTTGGTTCTTAGTTTAGATAAAATACTTTCAAATGACTAATCGGGGAAAATTTTCGAATACTCGACAAACGAACAATAATAATAATACAAATAATAATAATAACAAGTACGTTATTACGCGATACAATTAAATAAATAATTAATTGTTTTTTCAAATAACTTTTTAGAGCACAAAATGATGATGATAATTGTTCAGTTATTTGTTATAAGGATTCTGATGTAAGTAGATTATCTCGAAATTATTTTATATCATAAATTTAATCGATTGTTTTTGTTTTTTTTTAGGATGGTCATGTTGGTGTTGTACGTATTCGTCAACAACCAGTATGTTCAGCATGTAATTTAATGCGTGGAACATTATCATTATATTCTAAACATGTATTAGAAAATAATCATCGTGAAAATGTTAAAAAATTATGTGATGAAAAGCGTTATGTACCATCAATTTATGATCAAGCTATTCATTTAGGTTTCCATAATAATGTGAGTATTAAAAAAAGAAATATTTACACAGTCGAAGATGTTCATATTTTAAGAAAAAAACAATCATTTACATTTTCCATTAATTCAAAAAATTTTTTCTAATTAAGCATAAAAGGAAAAAAAGCAAGTCTAATAAAATTTACCATTGATTGCTTTTGATGATGATACTAGCAAATATTCATGAAAAAAACGCATGTTGTTTGTCCTTTTCTTTTCTAATACAAAGAAAACAAACCTACACATCTATTGCATAGTCTAGTTGACCTTGGTCGACAAACGAAAATAGACAGATGTAAAATCTATTAGATGCGCAAGATTCATAGAAAGGAGACAGTCAACAGATAGGTTAAAGAAAGTTTTTCTATCGTTATATATAAGCATCCAAAATCTTATGTGTATTCATGTGATGTGAACCGAGTAAAAACAGTCGGTATTATATATGCTATACCAGCAGTAGTTTGATACTTAAACGGTTGGCTATCTTCTAGTCGCCATTCTACCGATGGTAGTGCGATATGGGTAATTTATTCATAGTGGTTTTTTTTTTCTTAAATTCTAATTCTCAATTAAATCTAATCTATTTCCTTCTGTTTAGTTTTGTTATCAAAGTGATAAATTTCATTTTCTTTACAAACATACAAATGAAGAATCTGATCTATCATCACAACAAAATCAATCATCTACTAATAATAAATCTGAAACAGAAAAAAATGAAATTAATAATAATAATAATAATCAACAAAAATCAATTTCAACAAATACACGTAGACGACGAAATTTACAAGTTACACTTGTCTTTCAAGATAAAACTTATTCCAAAATTGGTACAACTACAGCTCAAATTCGCGAACAACTTCTTAAAGAAATGATTACGGATCGTGCTAATGATATAGCAGCATTACCTATGGAAATATATTATATTAAGAGTAAGCTTCTGTAATAAAGAATATTCTCTTTATCAAATACGAATAAGTATAATAGTTGATTTATATCGAAACATTCTTTTGTTGTCTTGATATATATATATATATATATATATAAATGAGCAATTTTATTGTTCAAATGAAAAGAGACTTATATATTGAGTTTATTCTTTTCTTTTTTTAAATTTTTTCTTTCTTCACAACTGTTACAATATATATTCCGTGTGTATATATTTAATTTTATAGAAAAAATTGCGCCCGATAACATTCATCACAATGCTCAAAAGAGCTCTGTTATTTTTACTATGGCCAAAGATCAGTCACAGGTCATGATAAAGAAGCAGCAACAAGATGAACCGTTTGAAAACGGTAATATGTCTTCTGCTAAGAATAGCAATGAAGACAACGGTGTGGAACAGAATACTGCTATGACCACACATGAGATATTAAAAACAGAAAAAATCGATGTTGATGAACCACCGTCGTTTGTCGATGACATTATAAATATTTGCAAGGTAATTATGCGAAATTTCATTTTCGAATTAAGAAATATTGAGAATAAAAATATTTGTAATGTATTATTGAGAGAACATAGAATATGTATTTTTCTTTATTCATATCTCATTTGACTTTCGATAAAAAACTATTGTTTTTTTTTTTTATTTTTATTTTCATATTTTGCTAGGATGTTTTAAATAATATTATTATTGAGATTTATTCGAAATGTGGTGAATTAAAACGTGAACAACAATTTCTATCTGGTATTGCTAGACGAAGTTTTAAAAAAAAGAATACATTCTTTTGTGATATTTGCTCAATTTTTTTAACATCAGAAAAATATTGTATACAAGTAAATATAAATAAAATAAAATATATTTATAGTAATTGATTTTTTTCTAGCATCTCAATGGATTAGAACATTTAGAAAAGTTTCGTCATTATCAAATTAATTTTTTACCATGGCGTCAAGCTATGCAAAAAGTTTGTTTTTTTGTTGAAAGATTTGTTTTTTTTCTTTATTTTAATGATTTGTTATTTTTAGTCGTTAATTAGTGGTAAATCAATGAAGGAAATAATGGGTACAAATACTTATGATGATTATAAAGCAACTATGGGACTTTATCTTGCACCAAATAGTCTTGCAAATCGTGGACGTTTTTGTTGTGCTTATTGTGAATTAGTTTTTACAGATCAATGGGCATTAGAAAAGGTAAATTTTTTTTTTGTTTTCATTTTTAGCAAAACAACAAAAATAATTTATTTTAGCATTTACATACTGTTGAACACAAACATAAACAAACATCATCTGATCATAAAGATCTTGTTGTTGTATGGAATTTGTTTTTTGTTTATATTTTCATTTCTTGTTTTGTTTGTTTTTTTGATTTAGCGTTTTGCGAATGTTGTTATACTTCCTTCAATATTTAAATTTAATGGTATAACACAATTGTCAGAAATTCCTGATGATATTAAAAGTCGTTATCAATGGCGTTGTGCAGCACGTGAACAACTTAATGATGATACAACATCATTTTTACGCAATTATCCTTTTGATACATGCGAAGGTGCTACTCGTATTGTAAATGTTAAATCATCAAGAAAACCAAAATCATCTGCTACGAAAAGTACAACACAAAATTCACGAAATAATAATACTACAGCAAGAAATCAACAAAAAAAACGTGGTGGATTTAATAATACACGAGGAGGACAATTTCAAACACCAGCTGCTCATCGAGGTATATCTTCTCTATTAAAAAAACCAGATATTTGATTTTCAAAAATTTTCGACATCCTTAATCAGTTTTTTCGATATGTTACCATTCGGTTTCTTTTCAATAAGTCCTCTACCATCGTTTTCTCTCTTTTTCATTCCAAAATTTCACAAAACTAAGAAAATTTATTGAAAACTTTCAGTCGCCACCACCGATACTTGAGACTTTTGTAGCCGTCGTCCGATGTATTGGCTTACACCTTTATATTAGACTTATTTACTTTTATATTATTTATTTTTTAGGAGCAGCCGTTAAAAGAACATTTCCCGTTACGGGTCCACCAAATAAACGATTTCGTACTGATCTTAATAATTCATTTCCAGGTGCAAATCGTGGTTCAGGACCAATGAGAAATTATGAAATGGATCAATATGTTTATGGACGATCAGCACCATATAATAATGGAAATGATCGTTGGTCATCATCTCGTCATTCAATTGGTCATCAACGTGAAGAATTTTTTGAACGATCAAATTTTGAATTACAATCACTTGTATCAGATAATAATGGATATTATGGTGGTGGTGATGGTAGACCATCACATCTTATGTCTAGAGGAAATAATTATGAACATGAACAACAATCACGATTTAATGGTGGTGGTGGTGGAGGATATAATAATCAACAATCAAATTATGATCCAAATTTTATACGTGCCGTTGCAAAGGTTTGTTCATTTATTATTCTTTAAATTAATTTAGATAATTTAATAAAAGAACTATATTATTATTATTATTATTATTTTGTTTTTTTCATTGTTTAGGCTGTTGCTGAATATCATCCAGAACCAAATCCACCTCCATTCGCTGGTTCATCTCATCGTTCTCATAATCGAGCTCATACAGGTCCAACAAACGAACTTATTCAGCATGTTGCCAATAATCTTCAACGTTCTCAACATCAACAATCAACAGCACCAATCATGGGTCAATCACATTATCAAAATCAAAATTCATTGAGTGCATTTGGAGTTAATAATAATAGTAATAATACAACAAATTCATCTTATTTTTCATCTGCTGGTAATCAACAACAGCAAAATCAAATGGGAACAAATGGTCCACCTATACGTTCCTATGCTGATTATCGAGCATCATCTGGTCTAGCGACTGGTAATACTGCTTCATCAATGTATCCACTATTAACAAATACACAAAATTCAGTAGCACCACAATCACATACATTCGATGACTATGGTCGTTCATCATTAGGACATAGTTCATCGAATACTTATGGACGATCCAGCGGACCATCATTTAGTAATGAAGAACCACGTTATGGAAATTTTGGACATCAAAATCAAATGGAACAATCATCTCAAGCACCATGGCGTGGATCATCACGAGGTGGAAATAATAATCGTGGTCGTGGTCATAATGCTAATCATTTCCAATCAATGAATAAGCAACCTGGTTCAACATTTTCATATAGCAGTAGTAATAATAACCATAACAATAATTCATCAATGCGAGGACGAGGTTCCAATAGAAATGTCCGAAATTTTGGTAATCGACGTTAAATAAAACTATAAAACTAATCGACAAAAAAAACCATATCGATTCTTTTTGTGGATCGTTTCAACGTTCTATCGTTATTATTGCTATTGACATTCTTGTGCATTTTATTATAGTAAAGTGTTGCTTGTATGTCTGAGAGAGTATGTTTCTTGCAACTTCTTTCATTTCTTCAAATAGTTATTTCTTTTCTTTCCTTCTCTTTTTTTTTTGAAAACTTTGGCGTTATATCTTAGATAAACAAACTTATCCTATAGAGAAGAAAAAAAAAGCAAACGATCTGTTTCAATTTTATAGATTAAAATAATTGGATGGCATCACGTCCTATAACAGCTTTGCGACGTGAGAGTGCAACGGTTCATCCATTTCCAATGCCATCGATGGTGTCCATCGTTCTTGGTGCACAATGGGGTGATGAAGTAAGTTGAAATAATTGATAATGAAATTTTTTTTATGAATATATATTTTTTTTGTCTTTTGTCAGGGTAAAGGCAAACTTGTTGATTTATTGGCATCTGAAGCTGATGTAGTTTGTCGTTGTCAAGTAAAGCAAATTTTTCTTAAACATTTGTTTAAATATAAATAATAATAGGGAGGTAACAATGCTGGCCATAGTGTTGTAGTTAGTGGTGTTGAATATGATTTTCATATGCTACCATCAGGTTTTCATTTAGAACATTGTGTTAATATCATTGGTAAATAAATAAAATGATAAAAAAAAACATGAATGTATATTTTGTAGGTAATGGTTGTGTGGTAAATTTACCAGAATTAGTAGAAGAAATAAAAAAGAATGAATCTCGTGGTGTAACAAATTGGTCGAAACGTTTACTTATTTCTGATCGAGCACATTTAGGTATATCAATTGTGATATAATTTTTGTTCATTTTGTGAAACACGATCTAAAAAGAATATTGAAGTATAGAAGTAGATATTTGGACTTGACCCGCGCCCCCCCCCCTCTCACCCTTCCCACAGTGGGCATATATAGACGAACATTTGACTAAAAATGGAAATTGCACTTTTTCAAGGTTTTCAATATAGGAAAATATACTTCAAAATATAGTCTATCTAATGGTATAAATAACTTTGTTACAACTCTAAAAGAAATTGAAAAACTAGTTACCTGAAAATCGTGATGTCATTGAGAACAAATCTTTTTTAATTGACACGTTGAACTTCTGAGAAAAAAAAGAATATTTTTTTCTAGTATTATCCGAAGGGCTAGTTCCGTTAAATGAGCAATCCAACCTTCAAACTTCTCCAAATTTTGCGAGAATACTATTCTATCTGTTATCTCTAATGCTTGTTAGCGCAATCATTCCTAGACTGCACAGTGAGTTCCGAAAAAATCTAGGTTTTTCTGGCTTTGGAAAAAGATTTAATCGTCAAAAATAGTATATTCGAAATCAGCGCCTGAAACTGCGTCGAAATATATATAAGACAAAGCAAGTTTGAAGAAAAAAAATTTCCTCAAAAGATGAGGCCAAGGATTCTTCTCAGATATGTTTCGTCGAAAAAATTTTTTCTCAAAAACTGTTTGCAAAAAAAATGCACACTGTACATCCTGCAGATTAGACAGGCATCTTAGCAACAAATCATCACAGATCGTATATCAATCATGTTTCGTTCTAATATATGAATCACTTTCTGATTGCATTTCTAGAGGGTTAAATAAAAGAATGGAAAAGAAATGTATCGCAAAATAAATAGAATACAAAAATCTTCCTGTGATTAGCAATAGAAGTTATATCGTGTCTTGCATTTTAATCCCGCAGGGATTATGCTAACAACTTTGTTGTTTTAGTTTTTGACTTTCATAAACAAACCGATGGATTAATAGAACGTGGACGTGGTAAGGGTAGGTAAGTAATAACAGATCGATTTGTTTTTTTTTTCTATAATAAAAGTAATGATTTGTTAGTCTTGGTACAACTAAAAAAGGAATAGGACCGACATATTCATCTAAAGTAAAATAATATTGATATTCATAATGATTTTAAATAAATTTTAATTTTAGGCAACACGAAATGGTATACGTATGATTGATTTAATGGGTGATTTTACAATTTTTGCTGAAAAGTGAATCATTTATTAAGAGAATTATTTATAACTATATTTGTATTTATAATAGATTACGAAGTCTTCATAATTATTATAAATTAACATTTCCTGATTTGGAAGATGATATTGAAAAAACAATCGAACAATTTAAAGAACTTGCCGAATATTTTCGTCCGATGACAATCGATACAATATCTTATTTAAACGAAGCTATTCTTGATGGTTCAAAAAAAATTCTTGTCGAAGGTGCTAATGCAACAATGCTTGATATTGATTTTGGTATATTTATTGATTTATACATATAATTTATAGATTGATGTGATTTTGTTTTGCAAGGTACATATCCATATGTAACTTCATCAAATTGTAGTATCGGAGGTGTATGCACAGGTCTTGGTTTACCACCAAAATATATTGGAGATATTTATGGTGTTGTTAAAGCTTATACAACACGTGTTGGTGATGGTGTATTTCCAACAGAACTTAAAAATGTAAAAGAAACTATTAATTAAATTTTTATAAAATGATTGAATTTTATGTGATAGGAAATCGGTGAACATTTACAAACACGTGGTCGTGAATGGGGTGTTACAACAGGTCGAAAACGTCGTTGTGGTTGGCTTGATCTTGTTTTACTTAAATATACAAATATGATAAATGGTTTTACAGCTTTATGTTTAACTAAACTTGATACACTTGATGAATTAGCAGAAATTAAAGTTGCAACAACATATAAACGAAATGGTGTTGAATTACCAAATTTTCCTGGTAAGAATATTTTGAATAAATCTTTGTATTTTTTTTTTCTTATATTTTTATTAAATGTTGAATAGCATCGGTTGATACAATGCATGATATTGAGGTTGAATATGTTACGTTTCCTGGTTGGCGTGGACGCTCAACATCTGAATGTCGTACATTTAATGCATTACCACACAATGCAAGACTTTATGTACAATTTATTGAACAATTTCTTGGTGTCCCTGGTTTGTATTTTGGTGTTTTGTTTTTCTTTAAGAAATCTTTTTTGTTTTTGTTTTTAGTGAAATGGATTGGTGTTGGCAAAGATCGCATGGCGATGGTACGTGTTTTTTAAGAATTTTGAATCTCTTTATATGATTGAAAAATACAACGAATGAAATGAATATAAACCGATGGTATATGATTGATAATTTTTTTTTTCTTTTTTGATTGGTGAATCTCATTTTTTTTTTCACGTATAGACACAAAAAAAAAGAACAATATATTTAGATATTTGTTTTTTCACACGACTTGCAGTGGATTTTTTTCTGTCCTCAAAATAATATTTTCTCTTTTCCGTGATATCCTGTTTGACTTTCTCTTATTTTTTGCGTTTGAGTAGATATATTCATTTTAGTGTATTTAATGAATATAAAAATAATTTTAATTATTAATATTAACAAATATATATTTTATTCTTATATGTAGCCTTTTTTTTTCATTGTTCTCAAAAATGGATTCAAAGAACGAATAGATAACAAATTGATTTTCTTGTCTGATTTTGTATGTATGTATCAAAATGAGAAAAAGTGAATTTTGCCAAATATTAACAAATATTTCATTTGAATTAACTAACAGAAAATGTAATAAACATGAAAACAACTTTTCGTATTTCGAATTCTGTTGGTTGGCTACACAAAATGCAGTAGTTGACTTATACAAATATGGTTCTTGTTCGTTTAAATTTCGTCATCAACTTGAGGAGTTTTGCAAAATATTTTAAAATGTTGAACAACTTAAATGTAATGTTGATTAAACGAATGATTTATTATTTTTATTAGATCATTGACCAAAATTATCCAATTTAAAAGCTTATCTATAACCAATAAATGATTATAAATATTGTTATCCTTGGTTTAAAAAAGAAACACGTAAATTAAATCTTTGATATGAAGTATATTGATAAGCAAGAGACAGAACTATCTGTTTGGATTAATAGAAATATAAACTGATTCTTCATTAAGATAACTGATCCATTTAGGTTGTTGATATTGGATTTTTAAAAAATAAATTCTTTCAAAACTTCTTTCGTATTTATTCTATTGACTTCTTTTCATTAACAATGTTCAACTTCTAATTTCTTAGCTTCATTTAGAATGATGCCTTGATAAATTGATTATCATGGAAATTTAAGCATTGAAGAAACAGATGAAATAGATTCCACATCAAACATCAACATCAGATTTATTTTTCTTCGATCTTCTATTTTAGAGTAACTTTTTCTTTGCTCATCATTGTGATTATTCATTTTTATCATCGTTTCAGACAAAATCAATAATATTTCATTCGAATACATCGGTCATTGTATCATTTTAGTTGAAAAATTCAATTCTGAATAGTATTAGATTCTGTTGAGTATCTCAGAGATTAAAGAACTCAATTCAATAATCAATATTGGGGTTTGAAGGGACTTTTATCGATTTTTAGGATATTCATTTCAATAATCATTGGTTCAAGTTTAAGAATGATACTTCTTTTTTAAATTCTGCTGGTTTAGAATTCTCTGTTCGATCAGTATATTCAAACTTGAAATCAATATGTTTGTTTACGAGGGAGAGAGAGATTCATTTTGTGCAATTTTGAATTGTTTCCAACGCATCTTTGTTTGTGTATCACCAATAGGACAATCGCGATAATGGAAGTACGGGCGATATATCAGAAAGAAATCTCGAGACGACAATCAGCCGAGGTGATACAACCGATTCGAAGAGTGTGCGAAATATTGGTCGAACGAAAAATTATTCGACAAAACTGGAAAAGAATACAGAGAAGAAATTTAAGAATTTCGAGATCACCTAAGAGAAGAACATATTTCTCCGATATACGAAAATTATTAGAGTCCATAATTTCTTTTCAATATAGAATTCTTTAACGAATACATTGTTCTTAAGTTCAATACTCGTGCAGTACCAAAAAGCCATTTGTTTCTTACTCCCAAAGATATAAGTTTTATAAACAACTCTTTTTATGCAGGTTATATTGTTACTAACGTTTATTTGACTTTTTCACACTAGTAAAATTAAAAAAGACTATATTCAATTACTAAAGAACATTTCGCAAAACAAGTATCTTTATTAGAAAATGTACTAAACGACACAAAATACGATTAATTGATACTTCACAGTAGGTACATTTTTCACAGGAGAAAAGAATTCACTTGTAAAATATTGCAATTTCATACGAACAAATAGACAAAAAAATAGACTTTTAGTTTCCCGGTATATCCTTCAAGATCAACCCTTTATATTGAGTTTTCATTATTGCATTTGTAATTGGCTCATCTCCGTCTGAATTAGATTCTTGATCAATGTGATAATGATTGATATTTAATGAGAGTTGATAAGAATTTGAGCTTAGATCATTATCTATAAGAGATGTTTCATGTTTATTTAGTAATGCAAACAATCATGTAGTTGATTGCTTGTGGAAAAAAAGAATGTAATTGAAAAATAACTGAACTTGATCATAAGAGACATTGTTTTTCACATCCTATATACATACATTCGTTAATTAGATTTTATATTATTCAAGTACAGACCATCTTCAACATCAGAAAGAGCAGAAAAATATTTTTGAAGCGAAGATTACAAATATACATATAGAAACAAAAAATATAAGCATGATACTAAAATAACAACTATTAGAAGAAGCGGCGTGTTCTAATTTATCTTTTGCGTCGTTTACTCAAGGGAGATCCTCTATTATGAGAGTCTTCTAATGTGTCGAGGACTTTACTTTTATTCTATAAATAAAAGTGAAATCAATATCATTTTTTTCATATTCAATACAATTAATTTTTAAACTTTTCTTCATAAAGTCTATTACAAACTATTCAACAGCTTCCTATTAACAGATCGATTAATTCAATAACCAAAAATTTTCATAGATATATTTTCGATTGTATGAAATTTCTTCATTATTGTTCAAAATAAAATATTTTATAATAAACACATAACAATAATATCTTGACAGTGATCAATTAATATATCAAATGTGAACAACAAATAGATTTCTTATATATGTATGAAAACTAAAATAGATATCATTCAATAAGCAAATCAATTAATATATCTATTTATTTATTTTCTTATTTACAAATCATATAAAATCAAATGAAATAATTCTACGAAAAATATATAATCAACAAAAATGAAAAAAGATAAAATACAACATATGATCATTTGTTGTCATTATTGAAATAACAAATTCAAGATTCAAACAACATGAAAACGAAATACAAGTTAAATGAGATATCTGTTTAAAATAATAAAAATTGACAAAAACATATCTATGAAAAATTTATCAAGATTTATTGACATATATTGTCGTTCTTCGAATTATATCATTGACTCTAAACAAATAGAATAGCAGAAAAAAAATTCCATAATATATAGATCAAATATGAAAATCAATGAGAAAAATAACGCTTCGAAATGATGGTTATTGCATGACAACACTCAAAATAAAAAAAAAGATTATTCAAAAATTAAATTGTAAAGAAAACAAATGAATGAAATTGTCGAATGATAAGAAGTCAATCAGCACTATTAGATTCATTCGACTATTTTATCTATCTACGAAAATGAAAGAATACTAAAATAAAACATAACTGAATGACATCTATAGAAATAGATAATAAATGATTTGATACATAATTGTCTATATTCAAAAAAAAACAAAAATAAAATGAAATAAAGAAATAAAAAGTAATGATAGATAATACCAAATCAACAAATAGATTATTTAGAAAGTGATACAAATGAAAAATTCAAAAAAACTAAAACTCAAAATCAAAATAAAATCAATGTATGATAATTTAAAACATATTTCGAAAAAACAACATTAATTATTTATTTCATGAGAAGAAGAAAAACATGATTGTATCATTTTCATAAAATAAATGTCCAATGATAACTAAATATTCAATTTTATATAAAATAGAACGCAAAAGAAAAGAGAACTATTTTCTTTATCGAATATGCATAAACTAAAAAAGTTTCACTTAACTTCATGTATAATATGAAAACGGAGGTAAGAAAAAGAAATAGCTGAATGTGATAAATTGAATAAGCAAATCCATTGACTAAACTTCATATATAATATGAAAATGAAGGAAAGAAAAAGAAATAGCTGAATAGGATAAATCGAATAAGCAAATCGATTGACTCAA
>CAJNOL010000065.1:184056-188248 GCA_905250125.1 Rotaria sordida | reverse complement strand
TCATTTCTCGTTATATATGAAACAAACTCTGAGTATGCGATTCCGATATAACAATTTTTGTACAGATTCGATTGACTCAACAATAGTCTAGTTTCTCGAGGATGATGTTGTGATGAAGTGATTGTTCAGCTAGTACTACTGTGTTGATACAGTTGATTAGCAATGTGAAAGAAATTATATATGATGAAAAAGAAAAGTTTGTCAAAGCTACTTTGTCAACTTTTCAAATAATTATATATAAATATATCACATAAAAATGAACAAATTACAAATAAATGACATCACAAATGGCAAAGAAGTGAATGCGATTGAAAATGTTTCAACTTACGCACACATATATAAAATAATATTTTGTTGATCAATTTTCGATAATTGATCATATGTTGATAGTTTGGGCTTGAATGCTTGTAAATGAGTTGCATTAAGAATAGGAATGAATTTATTTCTATGATATGGGTTGGTTTTGTTTCGTTTCAATGAAACAATGGATTGATATACATTTATGTGTATAAAATATAATAAACACTAGTTATAATGAAGTGATTTCATTTAACTTATTGTGAAAAAAAAGCGTATATATATTAATATATATATACAACGAAGCTTTCCGATTGATCTTGTCGGTGGCTTTCCTTTATCTTGAAGATTAAGCCATGCATGTCTAAGTATGAACTGATTTAAAGTGAAACTGCGTACGGCTCATTACATCAGCTATAACTTTCTTTGATCATAAATTTTAAATGGAATAACCGAGGAAAAGCCTGGGCTAATACATGCGACAATTTCGGTAGTAATATCGGAATGCTTTTATTAGATCAAAATCTTCTAGTTCTTTCATCGGAACTGTTTGTTGATGACTCTAAATAACTTTGTGTTGATCGTATGACCTTTGTGTCGACGACATATCTTTCAAGTGTCTGACTTATCAACTTTAGACGGTACATTATATGTCTACCGTGGTTGTAACGAGTACAGAGAATCAGGGTTTGGTTCTGGAGAGGCCGCCTGAGAAACGGCGACCACTTCCAAGGAAGGCAGCAGGCGCGCAAATTACCCACTCTCAAAACGAGGAGGTAGTGAAGAGAAATAACGATGTTAGTCTTTTATAGGCTGACAATCGGAATGGGAACACTGTAAACAAGTTATCGATTAACAATTGGAGGGCAAGTCTGGTGCCAGCAGCCGCGGTAATTCCAGCTCCAATAAGGAAAACTAAAGTTGCTGTGTTTAAAAAGCTCGTAGTTGAATTTCGGGTATTTATTACTAGCTGGTCTAATTGGCTATGTTGGTTAATAGATCCTCATTTGCTGGATGACTGATTATGATCTTCATCGATTGTTGTCAGTTGCCAGAACGTTTACTTTGAGAAAATTAGAGTGCTAAAAGCAGGCTCATGCCTATATATATATTGCATGGAATAATGAAATAAGATCTCGATTTTATTTCGTTGGTTTTAGAAATTGAGATAATGATTAATAGGATCAGAGGGGGGCGTACGTACTGTGATGTGAGAGGTGAAATTCTTGGATCATCACAGGACGAACAGCAGCGAAGGCGTTCGCCAAGAATGTTTTCATTAATCAAGAACGAAAGTTTGAGGTTCGAAGACGATTAGATACCGTCCTAGTTCAAACCATAAACGTTGCCAACTGTCTTTTAGATGCGGTTATTTTATATGACTCATCTGGCGGATCTCGAGAAATCTAAGTTTTTAGGTTCCGGGGGAAGTATGGTTGCAAAGCTGAAACTTAAAAGAATTGACGGAAGGACACACAAGAAGTGGAGCCTGTGGCCTAATTTGACTCAACACGGGAAAACTTACTCGGCCAGGACACTTTTAGGATTGACAGATTGAGAGCTCTTTCTTGATTAGGTGGGTGGTGGTGCATGGTCGTTCGTAGTTCGTGGAGTGATTTGTCTGATTAATTTCGATAACGAACGAGACTCCGACTTACTAAATAGTCTAAAGTTCGAAGGGACTTTTCAAGACTTCTTAGCAGGATAAGTGGCACTTTTTAAGCCACACGAAATGGAGCAATAACAGGTCTGTGATGCCCTTAGATGTCCGAGGCTGCACGCGCGCTACACTGGAGAGTTCAGAATGTTTCTTCCTACTTCGACAGAAGTGGGTAATCATGAAATTCTCTTCGTGACTGGGATCGGAGCTTGCAATTATTCTCCGTCAACGAGGAATTCCTAGTAAGCACTATTTCATCAGAATGTGCTGATTATGTCCCTGTCCTTTGTACACACCGCCCGTCGCTACTACCGATTGAATGTTTTAGTGAGATCTTCGGCTTGATCTTCCGAGTGACTCTCGGGTCGTTCGGTTTATATCGAAAAGATGCTCAAACTGGATCATTTAGAGGAAGTAAAAGTCGTAACAAGGTATTCGTAGGTGAACCTGCGTATGGATCATTATCATTTTTGATTGATTTTTAATCAATTCAATCATAAACAAAATTTTAATTTCGCACAATCTAAATCTAATGATTGTGTCGCACCATTATGTAAATAAACAAGTTATAACAATGAAAAATTCTATTTTATTTTTGAATTGTTATTGTCTTGTTTTAAACATTTCCATTCAACAAATCATTGTTGTTTGTCATTGAATATGAATCAAATATTAGACATATACAGAAAAATATAATTCTGTACGGTGGATCACTCGGCTCGTTATTCGATGAAGAGCGCAGCAAAGTGCGAGAAAGCAATGCGAATTGCAGAACACATTGAACATGAATAACTCGAACGCATCTAGCAGCCAAGACATTAGTCAAGGCTAAATTTGCTTCAGTCTTGTTTACATAACATCAAATTCATTTTTTTTTATTGAAAATGAATTGCTGGCAAGTTCGATATAGTATTAAATTTATCTAGCTTGCAATACATATATAAAAATACTTCATTATATTTATAATAATGTTGTATACGTATAAAACGGAGTTATACACATACACAAAATGATTCTATTGTGTAAACTGTCATAACATGAGAAATCTTTATCATATCCGTGTTATAGATAAGTACAATAGAATTAATTTGAGATATGTATATATAGTTATGTATTCGTTTTCTATTTTTTGTTTTTTTCAAGCTGAAGTCAAATTAGAATACTTGCTGAACTTAAGCATATTAATAAGCAAAGGAAAAGAAATCAACTGAGATTGCCTTAGTAATGGCGAATGAACCGGCAAAAGCTCATTGCTGAAGCGTGTTAAATTCATTTTTGACATGCATTGTAGCATTTGAGGTAACTATTGTATGGTATCTGTTCGTGTGAGTTCCTTTGATCAGGACTTTAACCATAGAAGGTGTTAGTCCTATAATCACGAATAGTTTTATGCTATACATTGTATACCTTTCGAGTAGCGTAGTTTGAGATTGCTACGCCAACGTGGGACGTAAACTTGTTCCAAAGCTAAATATTATAACGAGACCGATAGCGAACAAGTACCGTGAGGGAAAGTTGAAAAGCACTCTGAAGAGAGAGTTAAATAGTACGTAAAACCATACAGAAGAAAACGAATGGCCGCATTCATCAGATTACTTTGAATTCAATTCGATCTCTATATGATGGTAATACATGTCGATTTGGAACTTCAATAGTCCAGTTGATTTGTTCTTGCCTAGAATCGAATGTATTTTCAAAGTATTAACTGAACCTGGATCTATAACATTGAAAGCTAGTCGAAATCAGTCTATTTTGGTAGCGAGTATTACTCGTGTTAAAAATATGACTTGCATAAATAACAAATTCGACTTGGCGTTATAGGTAAATAGACATGTTCTTTGATTTCAGTACTTTTAAGTACGGCATACCATGAGTATTGTTTATATCACATGAGTAAGTAATATTTAACAAATATTAGCTTTATTCATTGTCGATATCTAATATTTTGTGGCTGTCAATGAAATCGGTAAGTCTACAGGAGTTTTGAATGCCGAGTTATTCGACCCGTCTTGAAACACGGTCTAAGGAGTTCACTGCATGTGCAAGAGTTCGGCTGTATGAAAAGTCTTGCTCGTAATGAAAGTAAAGAACATTCTTGCAATGTTTTAAGTGTGATTTCTGTCATTTGGTGCAAATCATGACAATGAACGCAACACTGACAGGTTCTATTGCTGTTAGCAAAGAGCTTAGTAAGAGTATATGCAATGAGACCCGAAAGATGGTGAACTTAATATG
>CAJNOL010000065.1:166556-181556 GCA_905250125.1 Rotaria sordida | reverse complement strand
TGGATATATGAATGAAGCTACCGTATTGTTGCTTTGTCATAATTGAAATGAGATTATGATTGCAATGATGCATTTTTAGTCGAAACAACACTAATGGCTAGAATCGATTGTAAACGACTTTCTTCAGTAACAGAGTAACGTACACGTGAGAGCAACCGCCATATTGCGATCCGCTGAGTTTCTGCTCGATGTTATGCTGATTCGATAGGCTTCAGTCCTATACGACATTTGCATTTCACATTCTATTTCATTTCATTTTGATTATATTTTTATGTTAGAAAAATAAATATATATATATATATTATAATATAACTTTACATTCAAATAAATTTCTTTATATTCCATTTAATCAATTTTTTTTGTTGTTCATCATTTCTTTAGAGAATAAATATATATACATTATATATGATAGATAATAATAACAAAATTAATAAAAGACATCTAATTGCCCAATAATAAACAAAATACATTATAAGTTATATTCATATGAATGCATACATGTAGGCATTATGTTGATCATATACATCTTGTTTAATCTTCAACATTGTTGAATTTTAAATTATTATTTAAAGTTATCGACACATTAGAAGTTAGAAGGCCCTCGATCTTTTATTCTATCTTATTGTTCATAAGCTACAAGAGGGTTTTCTATTATGTCCCTTAAACAAGTCATTTTTTTCTTATTTCCAACGATATAAGTATTATAAACAACTCTTTTTATCCTGGTTATGTTATTACTAACATCTATTTGATTCTTCCACGCTAGTACAGTGAACAAAAAACAAACAGTCTATATTGAATTCATTTATAAAATATTGCAATTTCATACGAACAAATAGATAAAAAAAAAAAGATTTTTTGGTTTTCCAGTATATCCTTCAAGATCAGCCGTTTATATTAAGTTTTCATTATTGCATTTGTAATTGGTTCATCTCTTTCTGAATCAGATCTTGATTAATGTGATCGTGATGAATATTTAATGGCAGTAGATGAGAATTTGAGCTTAGATCATTATCTATAAGAGATGTTCTATGTTTATTTAGTTATGCAAATAAATTAGAGGAAGCGGAATGTTCTAATCTGTCGTTTGCATTGTTTATTCAAGGGAGATCTTCTATTATGGTGGAAGTCTTCTAATGTGTCGAGGACTTTATACAATTTCGAGAAATTGATTAGAAATTCGAATTCCTCGATTCACACAATCTTTTGTCAAAAACAAAAATACTGATGATAGGAATCAACTCTAGATCATTTTACTGGATATTCTAAACTACTTAGATGAATATAGAACTATAAATGAGATAAGAATTGTTTCATTAATATCTACTTATATTTCTAACAACATAGTAATTATTTTTATGATTTAATTGTATTATACATTGTTCATACTGAAACATAATTAGAATAAAGATGAATCCAAATGTCAACAAACAATTGATGATTTTTACGTAGTGAGTTCTTACATATTTGAACTTGATTTAAGTTAATCATTTACTTTGGTAATTACAATTGAAATATCGCTCACGTCGACAAAGACATAGCTGTAAAAGTTGTGATAAAATGTCCATGAGCCTTTGTTCACTACTGTTGTTAAACTTAATTGATGTTTAAGAGTATCCATAGTATTCTCAAAATAATAATCATGATTTGCCACGTAATTGTCTAAAATCATATCAATCTATATTAATCGTCTAATCAATGAATAATACCTGTACCGAAAATAAATGAAAAGATACATGGACGAACAAAGCGAATTTACAGTAGAAAAAGGACTCCAAACTGAAATTTTACCCTTCATACAGTAGTCGCCATAAGTGGACGCGTCCTCTATTTTTGTTCTATAATGAGATTTGTTTCATCTTTTTGCTTTGTTTGAAGGGGCTATTGATACTCATCATCCGGAGTAAATACGAGCATTTGTATTCGTACTGCCACCAACTTATAACTAAATAGAAAATAGACGTTTTTATTTGTTTTTTTTAAAGAAAAGATGATAAATAAGTTTTCCATAAATGCAGAGCTGTGTCCCATACGTGTCAAATACTAGTCTTTTACAATATTTATACGCATCAGTGAGTCGATTGTAAATTGTGAGCTTAAAAGGTACGAAATAGCTGCTGGCGCATAAGTTGCATAAAATTCGATATATACCGGAAAGAAAAGATGTAACGACTCCGTTGAGGATAGCTCAACATTTAATCGAATCTGTCGGTTGAATTGTATTTAAGTTATCAAAAAGAGGTATAAAAATTAGTAAAACAATGCTAAAAAGAAGATTTAAAAACTGCAAGTGTACATTCAATGAAACCGATCTCGAAATCATTTCTAACAAGTGATGATATTTTAAAAAAAGATTTAAGTGGAATATAAAACTCACAGACTATAACCCAATGGAAGATATCGCGCATTGATGAAGCTAAGAATAAACAAAGAACCGAATGTGTCGATCAATCATTTTATTGAAAAAATGAAAAAAAAGAATGAAGAAACTTAGCTAATGAATCTAATGAAAAATTAGTCGATTCTATGGAAAATAGAGTAGCATTGTTAACAGAAAGAAAAAGCGACTATATCAATTATCAGGATGATGCACATATAATGTATATTTCATAAGTAAAATATAATCAAATAACTCCTTTGTCTTCCTCGTTTTTTCGGTCGCGCCCACTTATGGCGATTACTGTAGAAGATTTAAGAATGACGGTTGCTGCTAATAATAGACCAGCACTTGTTTTATTTGTTGATTTCCTCAGCGCCTTTGATAATATGTGGTATCCGTCATTAATCAGAAATTTGAAAACCCTAGATTTACCAACACCTTTTTTGAAATGGATCTGTAACCGATTGCAAGAAAGAACGCTCTCGATTCATTTCGATGAAGTTCATTCACGTACTATATCTATTGCTGTTAGCGCACCTCAAGGCTCAGTTCCTGCAGCCACCCTATTTCGGCTTCAAATGCATTTTCTACCATCCTATTTCTTTCAATTGACATCACATATGTTTGCAGATGATTTAGAAAAAAAGATTCTCATTAAATATTATGGAATTAGAAAGAAGAGCCAAAGTAGTAGTAGAAAAATTAGGAATTTTTGCTGATAATAATATTCTCCCTATAAATGTGAGTAAAACAAAAGCACTTTTGATGTACAATGAAGTTGCTTCCTTAAAACCGAAACTAGAGTTCAGAGGACAACAAATCGAATACGTAAAAAGTTTCAAATATTTAGGAGTAACAATTTCCACTAAACTAGGATGGAACAACTTCATCAGTGGAAGAATTCAAAAGATGAGAAAAGTTTATCGGGGAATGAAAATATTTTTCTATAACATTCCTAAAGAAAAAATCAAAATGAGGAAAGGAATATTTTCTGCTTTCGCTATGCCTCACTTGATATGTTTATTCCCAACATGGTTTTTCTTGACTGACAAGCAACAAAGATATATTGAACATGTATACTGTTCTGGTATAAGATGTGTGATCTCATTATCCCAATGGAAAGATGAGACCACTCTTATAATGAGTAGAGAAAAATCCCTTCTTGATCACTTATATGCCTATTGGTCTAGATTCACCATACATCTTGTGCAATCACCTGACGCATTATGTTTTTAACAATCATGGCGTGCTTATAATATCATAATATCTCCCAATCCGAGATTGTATAAGAGCATGGGATTTAATAAACGGAACCATTTCTTAGCTAGGTTAATACAAAATACTAAACATTCTCTAAATGATTGGAATAATTTCGAACTGATTCACAAACAACAAATAAACCACTATGAAATAAATACAAAACTGCTTAATTTATTTATCTACAAATACTTCTTATGTTCCAGTAAAAACTAAAAACAAAACTAATCTGTCCTTTAGCAGAATCTTTTCTATTCCCTTCTACTGGGAGATATGAACTATACTCTGGCAATAAACCAGCTGTCTTATTTTACTGAATTTCTTTTTCTTCTCTCTTTTTTTCCTTATATTTCTATTAAAGAACAAATGGCGATAAGGCTATTTTTTTGTCCAAAACATTTTTAAAAAAGAATTACATATTCGGAATCAGCATTAAATTCTGAGTAACAACAATGAGGTATTTTTTTTCTGTCGAAAAACGACCTAAATTTTCTACCTGTAGTTTTGCACCTGTAGGGAATTCCAGAATCATCGAAAAACAAATTTTTCAGTTTGTTTTGACTCATACATCATCAGGTGCAGAATTTGATGCTAATTCTAAATTTCTGGTTGGAATTGAAAAATAAGGGAGTTTTGACCGCGAAAAACCTACTTTACTGTGGATGGAATACTAATAAAAGGTTGTTTCCGGTTGTCGACGTCAGGGCACCTAGCTACGACACTATAAACTCTAAAATGGTTGTGGCTGTGTGAAAATCTGCTTTTCTAATGAGGAGCATGTGAAAAAGGCTGTTTCTGGTCGAGTTTTGAACAGTTTTAGTATCAAATACTAAAAAGGCAGGGTGTGGGTGGATGTGGGTATGGGTGTGTTGTGAAGACAGTATCATTTATTCACCCACACACATACCCATACCCCATTTTGTTGGAAAGTTTGGTGTAATAATTATTTATCATCAAACTTCACTTGTCGTTTGTGTATCATCATATTTCATCAACAAAATTGCTTTTTCTGAGGCAATACAGCCTGTAAACATTCGATACGTTGTGAAAAAAAAATGTACTCACTTCCTGCCTTTAATTAACATCCGAGCGAAAAAACCTCACGGGTGAATATTTGTTCTGTGTCTGTTAACTTACATATAGCTCTTCTCTCGTTCCAAAAGAAAAAGAAAAGGTATGTACGAATAAATTTGTTTAAATAAATATTTGATTGATAAAGCGTAACGATAGACAAACTAGGAAACATACATAGAAGAAGTGTTTGGTAAAAGAAATTGAATATAAAATAAGTGGAGTAGTTCACCAGGTGACAAAAGAGAAAATCAATATTCTTTTTGATATTGACGACAAATCGAATCTAAAGGCAGTAAACATCATGGACAAACACACACCAACAACATTTGGTAGTATCGTCACTAAAGAAAACGGCAAGCAAGCATCCATTTCTTCAAAAGATGTAGCTGCACATCGATGCACGAATGTACGGATGGTCCAAAATGTCCGCTTGATTTGGTTGGACAATAATATCGACGAAGAAAATGACGCAGATTGTCGCAATACAATCATCCTGTTACGACGTTTTGTCAACACCATCAACACATTTACTAATGCTGAACAATGTATCGAATTCATCAACAACACGAGTGACGAAAAGATCTGTATGATTACTTCTGGTTCACTTGGACAACATATTATGCCCCATATTCATCATATGTTTCAAGTAGACTCTATCTTTATCTTCTGTGCCAACAAAAAAAGACATGAACAATGGGCGAAAGAATGGTCGAAAATAAAGGGTGTATTCATAGAAATCTCATCAATCTGTGAAGCGTTGAAACAGGCAGCACAGCAATGTGAGCACAACTCCATATCCATCAGTCTTGTACCCATAAATGATGATCTATCCAGTAAAAAGTTCAATGAACTTGACTGTTCATTTATGTATACACAAATTCTTCAAGAAATCTTATTAACAATTAAATTCGAACAAGAACACATCAAACAATTTATCGACTACTGCCGTGATGTGTTCGCTGAAAATGAAAATGAACTGATTAATATCAACAAATTGGAGAAAAACTATCGTAATGAAACACCGATTTGGTGGTATACTTATGAATGCTTTTTATATCCTATGCTAAATCGTGCCCTACGAACCATGGATGTGGACATTATTATTAAAATGGGCTTCTTCATCACTGATCTCCATGATCACATCGAACAACTACATTCAAAACAGTTTAATGAGCATCACACCAATAAAAGTTTCATGGTGTATCGTGGACAAGGTATGCACAAAAAAGATTTTGATCAGATGATGAAAACAAAGGGTGGACTTCTGTCCTTTAATAATTTCTTATCCACAAGCAAAAATCGTAAGGTCTCTCTTACCTTCGCTAAAAAGAATCAGAACAATCCCGATTTGGTGTGCATTTTATTTGTCATAACGATTGATCCTTCTAAATCAATTACTCCCTTCGCTTCAATTAATGATGTCAGCTGCATCAAAAGAGAGGATGAAGTTCTCTTTTCGATGCACACAGTTTTTCGCATATTTGAAATTAAACCGATAAGTGAAAATAATCAACTTTTCCAGGTGGACTTGATACTTACCAATAACAATGATAAAGATCTATGTGTACTTACTGATTATACTCGTGAAGAAACTCAAGGATTAACAGGATGGAATCGATTGGGTAAATTGCTATTTAAAATGGGCCAGTTCGGAAAGGCTCAACAAGTTTATGAAGGTATGCTTAAGCAGACCACTGATGACAAAGAAATAACGTATATTTATAATCAACTTGGAAGAATCGAAGACAGTCAAGGAGAATATAAAAAAGCAGTTCTATTTTATGAAAGGTCACTCGAAATTTACAAAAAAACTGTTTCTCCAAATCATATTGATTTGGCTAACTGCTATCACGACATCGGGTTGTTGTATAACAACTTGGGCAAGTACTCAGAAGCACTTTTATATTACGAAAAAGCACTTGAAATCAGGCACAAAGCTCTTCCTTCAAATCATCTTGATTTGATTAAGTCCTACGATAACATCGGATTGCTGTATTACAGCATGGACGAATACTCGAAAGCACTTTTATATTACAATGAAGCACTTGAAATCAAGCAACAAACTCTTCCTTCAAATCATCCTGACTTAGCTAGATCTTACAACAACATCGGTGCAATACATTACAACACCGGCGAATTACTGAAAGGGCTTTCATCTTACAAAAAGTCACTGGAAATCTTTCAACAGACTCTACCACCAAATCATTCTACTTTGGGTATGTCCTATAACAACATTGGTATAGTTTATTACTACATGGGTCAGTACTCAAACGCACTTTCATTCCATGAAAAAGCGCTTGAAATCTTTAAAAAAGCCTTACCTTCGAATCATCCTGATTTGGCTGTAACCTATGGCCATATTGGTAATGACTACTACAGTGTGGGCGAATGCTCTAAAGCACTTCTGTTTTTTGAACGTGCAGTAGCCATTGGACGAAGTTCGTTATCCTCAAATCACCCTCATCTTCAATGGTATAAGAACAACCTAGGAGATATAAAACGAAACAATAAATGATACTAATTTCTTCGAAATCAACTCGAAAGATTAAAAAAGGGTGTGGGATGTGGGTGTGAGTGTGATTCTTTTTCCACACACCCACACTCTTAAACTTCAAATTCATGTCTATATCCTAAACCTTGCACCCTTAGATAATATTTTCAGTAGTCGACTTCAGATATAGAGGTATCGATCGCAACGAAGTTTGGGCATGGGTGCGTGTGTAATTGAGTATGTAGATGATTGAGTTTGAATGTGTAGAGAAAGAGTCTCGAGATAACATGTGTATGATTGGATTTGAATGTGGATGTGTAGGCGAGTGGTTGTGGGTGATCAGGTTGATGTGATTGGATGTAGATGTGGGTATGGGTGTGGGTGTGGGTGTAGATCACATTCCGCAATTAATCCGCACCCACACCCTAAAAATAAACTAATAACTTTTTGAGTCCTCGGTGCTAAATGAATATTTAATACGACAAATCAGTTTTATTGTTTCTTAAGTTCTTAATTTGGAGAAAAAAGCGATTCTTAGAATAATGTCTCATGATCACTGATTAGTCACAGTCGTGAGTTTTACCTGTAGAGTATCAAGAATAATGGAAGTACAATGAAAACAAGAGAAATATTGATTAAGATGTTTTGTATACATATAACCTAAGGAAAGATCTCATTTGCATGGATATAGTTGTATTCTTTCATTTCATTTAAGAATAACTTACAGTTTCATTCAATGAGTTCACGAGCTTCATTACAACATTATACAACGATTGTATATTTTCATTCGGTCACCTTGGATTCTACATGATCAACTAGTAGAACGAAAAATCAACGAGGACTAGGTTCGCAGCACTGGTTTTTTATGTTATTATTGTCATATTTTTTTATTTAAGATGGATAGATACACTTTTTTTTTAGGAGGACTTCGGATTGTGATGATAAAAACAGATATGATATAAACGTATGATAGTCTGTGTTTTTCTGCATTTGTTACTAATGGACGCAAAATAATCATCATTGTAATACATATAAAGGCCAACTTTTCATCATTAAGTATAATGGAATAGAATAAGATTAGTTAACACAAAGAGAATACAAAATAGGCATTGGCATAAGAAGCTCTACTCAATTCCGAGAACTAAACTCTCTCTACTTAGTATATAAGCAGCGCTCGATTACTTTCGATCTCATTTTATTTGATAGAATTATAATTGGATATTGGCCATTATATGACATAATCATCATGGATCGTATTTAAATAACACATAGTCTATTTTCATATTAGATTCCGTGTAACTTGTTGAATATCAACCAGCTAATTGAAGGTCTTCCGATTTCATCAATTCCAGTATCTAGATCATTAATAATGAGGCGATGAATTTTTTTATCATTACAGTATTTCTCTAGGTTTGAGGTCTGAGAAATCGTGCTTCAGCATCAGCTACTTTTTGTCTTTCGCGAACTTTTTTTTTATGGCGTTTTTGTCTATGAGGCAAAGTCGAAAAAGTAAAATTTTATTTATTACGAATTGTTTTTCCCTATTCATGTCCAATCCATACATATAACATTGATCAAAGTTTTTGTCAACATAGTATACTTAGATACATGCTAATCCATTGAAGATATATACATAATAAGTTGTGCTAAAAATATTTGTATACTAATTTCTTTTTTGATTTGTCCATTAAATAATCTTTCATAACGATTACATTTTCGTACACTGTAACTATAATGGTTGATATCTGATTACATTGCTTCAACATGCTTTAAACAGGATAAATGAGGTTATTATTCCTATGATAAAAGTTCGTCATTTTCCATGCTATTATGTGAAAACGACGTTAGACATAGTATCGCTGTGCCTTTTTGTACATAAAAATCGTATTTCTGGAGTATTGAAAAGAAATCAAGAGACAGGTTGACTCTATTTAATGAATGTCCAATTTGTTTTAGACTTCTTGAGGATAATAAATTATCTCATATTCAATTTCCATGATAATATCGAAAAGCCAGTATGTGAATATTTGTACTCGCAAAATTTCTACTATTTGGATATCAATTTATTGATCGATTCATCATGAGTAAAAAGGTGACGTTGTATTATGGAGAAAGAGTCTTATAAGAGTTTCAGCTGTTTTAAACTGGTGAAGTGAGATTGTCAGTTGATTATATTCGTATTTCTATGTTAATATAAAAAATAATCTTGTCGACATGTTATAAAGATTTGTCATATCTTATTATGATAATTTGATTTTTTAAACTTCATATATTTCTACTGGCATTTATTTCGATATGACAAAGGCGGAACAGACATTGACAGTGGCACAACTTGAATATTTACGTCAATGTGAGTTTGTTTTATAATATAAGACTACTTTAAGAATAAGAAGTAGATTTACTGTCTACAAAGAAGGTGAAACACAATCATAACAATGTTCGATAGGAAATTCGATATACTTTGGAATAGTCTTTTTCTATTCATCGATGTATGTCCAATTGAGAGATCGATTGTTTGGTATTTAAATTAATTGAATTTAGAGAGATATTTAATCTGGATATTAAAATAGTGAAGTAAGAGAGGTTCAAGAGAAGCAAGTACAGTTGAATGCGTCATTTAACACATACTTAAACTCTCACTTCTTTGAAAAATTAAATAAGAATACTTTTTAGACGTCTTTTTTGCATAACACGCTGGATTAGATATCAACAATCCCTCATGTTAACTTTGGAAAAGTTTCTTAACTAGTCCTTTTTGAACATAATTGCGATCCTAAGATATCAATAACAGAACTGATAGAATGGGTCTGGATAGTTGTCGAAGCAAGCGGGTAGTCTAAGGAAGTTGAATGCCGTTGGAGAAATTTTCAACATGAGTGTTTCCTAATTAAACGAGAATCAATCTCCCAACATTCGCTTTGAGATCTTCCTGATCTAGAATTCTATCTCTGCTGCTATACATGACGTACAACTAATGTTCATACTATGATAAAGAAAAAAAAAACATTGCTTTTTGCATGTTGTCATCTCCTTACGAGAATTTAAACGTTTTAAACTTTTGCAGAGTAGAATTTCTCCTTTTGTCTCTACCTGATATGTCTATCAACGCCAGTCATTAAATCGTGGTGTCTGCTTCATATTATCCTCGAAAACTGCTCTAATGAATGGATGAATATTACTAAACCATAGTGGATCTGTCAGTTTGGGGCATATCGATGAATACAAAAAGATTATTCAAAACTAAGTCGAATTTCCTATCGAATATTGTTATCATTTTCTCTAACCTTCTCTGTAAACAATAAATCTACTACTTATTGAATAGATCTTACTAATAATCAAAACTTTTTGATCGTCCTATGTAGATTATGATCACAACTCAACGCCGAGTCTATCACAAATGGAAAACCATTGTTGTAGAATGGGGTGTTGAAGATAGATCGTTTATTGTTGCTGTCTTTGCGAGTAGAGTTAGTTTAGTTTACATTTCAATATATTGTTGTGTGATTATAAATAGAATTGGTTTTCTGAACAACGTTGGTTTCAACAACAAAGACAATACCTGTATGAATTAGTCCGAAAAGCTGGAGGCTAGGATTATCAAACAATTTTTCATGTTGTTTATCAATCCTTCTTTGATTAAGACAAAAACTTATATTGTTCTTTTGGTCTGAAAATAAAGTCTTTACATGCTTCTTAATGTCAACCACTAATGGAATAAATAAATCGTTATATGAAAAAATAAAAATAAATAAATAAATAAAAAGACATATAATGACCAATAAAATGTATATAGTTCCACAAGTTCATTTTAGATTTATTTTCCGAATAACAATAATAATATTCATTGTGTCTTCGATCAACATGAACAGTTGTCATTGTTAGCGACTAATGAAATTAATCCCATACCTTGAACATTCATTTCATTGACACTTAAAGATGGTATCGATTCGAATATTTATTTGTCAGATCGAGCTTATTGTTTAAAAAGTTCAAAACCAAACCAATTCGATTCCTGTTTGTACCATTCTAAGTTATTGAATTTTAATCTCTATTTATTCTAAAAGGAAAAAGCTTCGCATGTCATATTTTGTTGTTTAAGTATGGTCATTCAATATATGACTTTTGATAATAATAACATTTCATATAATTATAATATTTCATCAGCAAAATAAATATACAATCTATTTGTTACAAATATTCTTGATCAAATTTATTTAAAAAGAGATGCTAATTGAATGGATGATTGAAAAAGAATCTCCAATTTGTATAATAATTGGTAAAGTAAAAGATATTTCATTATTTAATAAGTAATTCTTCACAATTAATGGTTAGAAAATGTATGAAATTAAATCATCCTAATAATGATACAAAATTATTTTTTTCTCAATTCTGAAACAGATTTGTTAATTTTTTTTCATACAGAGTGTAGGTCTGTCAGTATTCCGTTCGACTACATCCACACTATTAACTGTTGATATTTTATATAATGAATAGTCAGAACATATTATGATTCTGATTGGTATGAAGTAACATTTATAAATGATTATGAACAAGATTAAAAGAAATGATACTATTGAAATACTTGATAGACCAAGTAAACCAAAAAAATTTAATTGTAAAATTATTGAATATTGATCAATGTGAATTAATATTGAAACAATCTGATAATGATGACGATTCACTATTGATTGATTATTGTATGAGAAAATGTGAAGAAGGACGAGCTGCACCATCGAATGAAATTTGTCTAATAAATATTGAAGAACGAAAAACAATTGTTAATAAATTAATTCATAGTGCTAAAAATTGTTGTCGTGTTTGTGTAGAAAATAAATATTGTCGATTAGAACCATATGAAATTATTGAACTAATACTTATTCAGAGGCCATTTCCTAACATATTATTTTAGAAAAATTAAAATTTTGTTTTTGAGATTTATCAATTATAAAAAGAAAAAAAAATAAATCATGTCATCGAATGATAGTCATTCAACCAGACAAGAATTTTCGTAAATACGATTAAACACCCTAATTGCAGTTTCTCTTCCAGAATTTTCACATCCATTCAGAAAATACTGAGATCAGCTACTTTCAATTTAAACGATGAATAAAGACGATTAGAAAGGCAACTTTTGAATCTGAGAAAATGTTCAAAAGATTTTCTTACAATATATTGGACATGCATCGCCCATAAAAAGAGTCATTTTTATCTGCAAAAGTTGTCTTTTTAATGGTCTTCATACACTTTTATGATGAAAGTTACTGGTTTTGATGTTTTCTGAGTGGACATGAAAACACTCAAACAACAACTACAATTAGTATCAAAACTCAATTTAATAATTAAAATCTTCTTTCAGAACTTGAGTTGTGAAATGAAGTTCAGCCTTTAAATCTTAATTCACATATAAAAACTGACTTAATTTATCTAGTCTTGAAAATTTCCAATGTCTTATACTCACACAAAACAGAAAAAATAATTTAACTAAATCTATAATATTTCTTGATGAAGTTTCTTTGTTGTTTAATTTTCTATGTTGATTAAGAAAGAAATTCTAATATTTAATTTCTAGATCGTCCATCTACATCGAAAGCTACATTTGTTGACGAAATATTTTCAAGAACACATCATATGCAATGCATACCATCATTTAGTGATGATCGAACATCAGTAACAGTTTATTTTGTTGAACGTCGTTTATAAGAAAGTTCACATTGATCAAAAGTAACACAACAAATCATTACATTAGATACAAATTAAATTAAAGTTGAAGAAATTATTGAAGAAAATAAATATAAATTTCGAATAATTGCTTGTAATCAAGTTGATCAACCAGATCCAAAAGACCGATCAAGAATTATTGTTGCTAAAAATTCATTTAGCATGTCATATGATTTTTCAGAAAAAAACATGGGTACACGTATTCATTTACCTATAAGTGCGATTGGTAATGAATGGTTTGATTTAAATTAGTAACTATCAATTAAAGATATGGGTTCACTTATCACAGATAACGTAATTGAACGATGAACCGCTTGAAGTTATAAATTGCAGAGTCGTGCTGTCTATTCTTTGCCTATTAGTATATCCATTAGTGTATAAGTAACTGTTCATGAAAATTTATTCAAATTTGTAGATAATGTATTCGTTGATTTTCATTATGAATATTTACCAGAATTCTTGCCTTTTTTTAGATTAGCCTTTTGCTTGTTTATATCGCTTGATAAAACTTAGGACATACCAAGAGTAGTGATTGTGACAGATTAAATTCCATAGGAAAGAACTTACCAAGCTTTTGCTTCAACAAGTATTTGAGCTAGTAGCCATGCTTAATCACGCACAATCAATTTGTTGAAATTATTTTTTAAATAATCTTTGATTGAAGAAGTTTATCAACTAGATCAAGTAACTGAAAAATATTTTGTACTTTATCTCTCGAGTATGTTGAGTATAAAATATAGGAGCTACTTAAGTTATCAGCCAAATAGAATAATTTTAATTGCAACATACATAATACGTAATATTTTAGGTTTTATAACAAATTCTCTGTAACTACTATGAAATTCAGTACGAAGAAACTCTATAAGATAACTTGATATCAATTCAATATGCATCTATGACACAAAAAGTTATCTAAAGAATACTTAGTGTATTTAAATTTTGAGAACGAATTCAACAATAACATTGACTTTTAACGATCAAGGCTCAATGTTTACCTTTCAATTCACACACTTGTTGTCCGTGCCTTTTAATACAGTACGAAGCATTATATGAATATGAATTGAGACGACTTTTTTCTTATTGATACGGTCCAAAGCATCGCATTAATGTAAATTGAGGCAAGGTTTTTTTTCGTTTTAACACAGTTCAATGTAATGTACCCATACACACTGAGGCATTTTTTTTCTTTTTGATATAGTTCGAATCACTGCATTTATGTTGACCGAAGTGAATTTTGTTTTCTTTATGATACGGTTCGAAGCACAGTATAAATTGTGAATTGGAGCAACTTCATTTTCTTTATTGTAAGGTGTGAAGCATTTATATAGTTATTCGTTACGAGTTTTCAGTAGATCGTTCATTCTTTCTTTCTGTCTTAGACGTGCACATTTTTTTTCAAATTCCGAAATAATTGAAACGAAGATAGCCAGAAAAGTTAGTTATCACTGAACAAGTGATTTTATATATGACAGTTGTAATTACAATGGATGATAGATACTGAATCAGAGAGAAAATCAAGAGACTAAAACATGTTGATATCTGTTAATAGACTTCTCTTAGTTATGAATTTCACCATGGCTACTTTTCAGTTTCTTTGGGACTCTAATCAATTCATTGAGCCTTTCATACGTAATCGTAGAAATGATTTTTTCTTTCAGCTTTCGTTTGTTTTGTTCATTAATTTATGTAGTTACAGTCAATAATTACATTCGCAAATATTTGCATCATCATTTCGATGCGTATAATTGATTGAAAGATAGAAAAAAATATCGTTCAAAGAATCTTTCAAGCAATGCTTTATTTTAACATGGAGATCGAGAGGGGGATATTTGTAAAATACATTCTAATTCACTCTAATCGCCGTTTAACTCGAAGTTAATATCATTCGATAGAGCTTAGAATTCTTCACTCAGGAGGTCTCACTCTAAGCCATTTTCTTTACAAAATCTTTGATAAAAGAATCAAATACCATTTTTATAGGTCCATTCCAACCCATTCTAAGCCCACTTCAACTCACTCTAAGTCAATTTTTTGTGAGAAAATGAATAACTCATAATAATAAACAACTCTTTGATTTATT
>CAJNOL010000065.1:153086-166546 GCA_905250125.1 Rotaria sordida | reverse complement strand
CAAATCCTCTTAGAATTTTTCTTAGAATAATATCTCCAGCATATGGATAAAATACCATTAGAAACGGCTTGGATCAGTTGGGAGACCTTCTCTTGTAAATCTTTTGAAATTACAGGAACTCTATCAAAATCTCGTGAAGCCTGTTGTTTCCTTCTCGAATCTTCTTGAGTCGTCCAGTTACACTTTTGCTTTATTTAAAAACTGTACTGAATTTTCTAGCTATTATTCTTTGAAGAAGGCAAAACAAAAAAAATAAAAATCTTAAAATCAATACGAAATTTCGTTACTGAAAAATGCAATTCCAATATTTGTATATGGAATCCTATTTTATTAATTTGTATGATAGAATAAATTTATATTTTATAAAATATTTATTGAATTAGCTATCTTTGTTGGTCATTTTACTTTATTATTGGAATTCATCAAATGTCTCTACATGCATAATGCTGTGTTTACTTTTCTGTTGAATTATTGCCGGCATCTAATCTTCAAGAATTAATCGAATAATGTTTTAGAACAATATAATTGAGTCATAATGAAGAGTAGAATGTTTTAACTGAAATTTTTGATTATTATCAATTTGATTGGAATTATTTTTAAATGGTACATCGAAAATAGATACGAATAGTTATATGATTCGAAGCGTGTCGACATTCATCCTAAAAATTATTTAAATCATGACTATTCTTCACAAGTTATTATCGATATTCGGAAGCTTTTCATTGTCTCTTATTAATAAATCATATTGTTTTAGAATAAGTTACATTAATTGATATCATAATGTTCGTTATTTGGATTTCCTAATTCTATTCAGTTGTTTTTAAATTAATATTGAACGATGAATTTCTTATGCAGGTATTTACGTTGTTTATTGTCATATTTATTAAATCATTCCTTTTAAGAATCTCCTATTCAGACTTTTTTTGATTTATTCTTAACGATCAAACTTTTTGGTTTTGCTTTCTTAATTTATTTTGAACCTTAAATTTAAGTTAAGATGGCAAGAAAATGTATATGATAATTTGTGAATATTTATTTTATTTTAACTTTGCCATAATATTACAAAACATTATCGGATTCTATCTGACTAATGAAGGCATATTGCCAAGTAATAAACTTCTGTTTGTGTTATATTTTTCCCACAAGTAGGATTCTGTGAAATTAGAAAAACTCTAAACGGATTCGTCCCATCAGTCCTTTTTTTCTGACTTATTACACTGGAATATCAGCCTCGGGCAAGTGATTTATAGAGAAATCAAATGAAGGAGCTTTGACCTGAAATTTCACTGATAAATACATAGGTTCGATCACTGCTAGAATGTTCAAAACACGATCGTATTTCACAAAAGAGAGTCATAAAAATTGACTTTTCTTAAACATTTAATGCCTCAAGAAGGAATACGAGACTCATGTATGAGCAAAATTTAACGTTGAAATACCTTCAGTTAATTTTTCTATAAATACCCAACCAGAAGTCGAAACTATAGTAAAACAATCTTAACTTTAGAAGAAAGGCCTAATGTGATGAATCTTTGTAGTCTTCTTCTTCTAGCCTTACAAAGTTCTATTTATGGAAAAAAAATATGAACTCGAACGGAGGATATCTGTTGGTAATGTACTTTATGAACTCACGTTTAAAATAAACTTAACCTATTTTCAAATTTTGTTCATAACCTATCCATCTGAATGCCATCAGATTGCTTTACATAGTAGAATTCGACCTTGAAATTCATGCCATTGTTTTTTATCTCTATTGCTCTATACGACCGATTCGTCAAAATAATAGATGATGCTATTGACATGAATTTTGATCAATAGATAATTCTATTGGTTTTTAGTCCTTGATATTTATCTCTTAAGTTTTATTTGTATTTTTATATCTATTTGTAATGCATCTCCTATATTGTATTTGCTGAAGAAAACAACACTACTACATTCAGCTGTACCTTTTTTGCAAATTAAAGACCATCGTTCGACATTTAATGTCTTTGTTTGCATCATCTTGACTTTCTAACATAAAAGGAAAGATAAGAAAAAAGACGTTGTGATTTTTTTTCTATCATAAGGAATGTTAAATAAAGATTATCTTAAAATGTCGATAATTTATATAATCATAAGCACTTGATAAGATTGACATGGTCATATACACTCCATCTGATCCAATTATGGGTGAGTCTTCAATAATTTGAAAAACGACACAAATATATATGATGACTGTTTTGTTGCTATTGATCATCTTGATACAATAACATATATACTTTAAAGCATGAATATTTATGACATTCAGATTTTAACAAAGATATTCCTATAAATGTATTAAAGTATTACATTGATAAATTTTCTATTCAGATCACATGCTAAAGATATATTGAGAACAAAATTTTTCATAGAATAATAAATTCAAAAAAAAAGAGCCGTATCTTATCTTGAAATTTAAAATAATTGGATAACATCTATATCATCATTTTCTTGTCTAGCTGAGTCTAATTCAATTCATCGTCATCGTCCTGATCAATCTCCTATTACTGAACATCAACATGTATCAATTACATCGAATGTTCAATCAAATGTATTAAAAGTTGTGTTAATACCAGATGAACCCACATTGAAAAGACATCTTGGTTTATTCTCAGGAGTCTGCTTTATTATTGGTATCATTATTGGTAACTTATTATTTATTATTATTTTTTGTTTTATTATCAATTGCTTAAGATTATTATTAGGTTCTGGTATATTTATTTCTCCTAAAGGTGTTTTACAAGAAACACAATCAGTTGGTCTGTGTTTGATTGTTTGGACTGCATGCGGATTAATTTCGATACTTGGTATACTTTATAGAAATATTTTCATTTAAACTACATATTTGTATCTTTTCTAGGAGCACTTTGCTATGCAGAAATTGGTACAATAATACCGAGAAATGGCGCAGAAGTAGCTTATTTGAAAGAAGGTAAAATATACAAGAAAAACATGAAGAATAATTATGACTAAATTTTGACAAATAATTTTAATGTATATACATTGATAGGTATCGGATCGGTTCATGAACGAACAGGTGATATATTAGCATATTTATTCGTTTGGACAAGCGTATTGGTAATTAAACCAGCAAGTATTGCTGTTGGTTGTCTCACATTTTCTCAATACTTCTTATCTGGCATTCTGAGCAGTAAATTAGTATCGATCCATAAGCACTTTTTGAGAAACACGTATATTTAGATTGTGGATCTTCACCAGAACTTGTTAAAATGTTGGCTATTTTTGCTATTTGTATGCTTACTTTTTTTTTCCTAATTACTTGTGTTTATATCGTTCGTTTGTAGTAATACTCATCAATGTTAACTCGCTCAGTGTATCAGCAGCTAATCGCCTGAATATCGTTTTTGTCATATGCAAGGTATTGATTATCTTGACAATAATAATAGTTGGTCTTATACGAATAGGACAAGGTTTGTTATTTGTTCAGTTAGAAAAATAAATAAAATCATTTGAGAATGTTTTCTTTATAGGACATACGCAAAGCTTACAGAATAGTTTTGCTGGTAGGTTACAATTGACGAAGATGATCAAGGAAATTATTATTTATTTTGTCTAAAACAGGTACCACAAAGAAACCATTTGGTGTTGTACTTGCATTTTATAAAGGCCTGTATGCATTTGGTGGATGGCATAATCTTAATACGGTGACAGAAGAACTCAAAAATCCTAAAAGGTAACTTACTAAATTTAATTGATAGCATAGATGTTCACATATTTTTCATTGATAGTAGCATTTCTATTTCAGATACGACCTTTGATTGATTTATTGAGCAACTAAATAGAATATATATCTATGTTGTATTTTTAGAAATCTATGGTTATCGATTGTATTAGCTTTACCTTGTGTTATTATTCTCTACATTCTTACGAATATTTCTTATTTCACTGCAATGAACAAAGTCGAATTGCTTATTTCTAATGCTGTTGCTGTAGTATGTAAATGAATAATAAAACCTATCTTCTATTTAATGTATCATTTTTAAATAGACATGGGGTGAAGTTGCTTTGGGTTCTGCTGTTCGTGTATTAGTCATTTTCATCTCAATAAGTGCATTAGGAGCTGCTAATATTAGTTTATATGGAGCTGCTCGATATTGTATGGTTGGTGCTCAATATAGATATTTACCTGAATTCTTTGCATGTGTTCAAACGCAAAGATTAACACCATTACCTGGTGTTGTCCTTGTGGTTGTATCATCTATTTGATAATTGATAATAATAATAATATTCTTATATTTACTTTTGAAGGGTGTCCTGGCAATTGCTTTTTGTATTCCAAGTAATATCTATGGATTGATTGATATCTTTAGCTTTTCTACATGGATTTTTTTTGGTTTAACATTTGTCGCAACATTGTGCTGCAAAGTGACAAAGAAGAATGTACAACGAGTAATTAATGTATGCATTTGTCTATTGTCAATGACGAGAAAAATAAAATGATAGCTTCTATGTAGGTTCCAATTCCAATAGTTATCATTATTCTTTTGATTGCAATCTCCTTAGTAATCATTCCAATTGTATATAATCGAAGTATTAGATTTCTTTTTGCTGCTATTGTGATGCTGTTTGGTTTGATATTCTATTATCCATTTGTCTATCGTAAAATCGAATTACCATTTATGAGTAAGTAATGAAAATGTATTTATTTTGGAAAAATTTTTCACAATTAAAAAACTGATTTGTTTTTTTTTCTATTACAAGAAAAAATGAATTCAACTTTACAAGCATTTTTCAAACTACAACAAGCACAAATAAATATTGAATGATAAAATCATCGTTTGTTTTTCTATTTGTAGTTTTATTTTTCATATATAAATGCATAAAATAATATTTGAATTTTATTAACTTTTCTTTTTATTCTTTTTGTTGACATACAGGTAATGAATTATATTGCCATTCATTATTTCGACATTGAATATCAATAATATGAAATGATGAATTAACTATAATTGCATTTTCATGACATGAATATCTTGTTAATAGATAATATTTTATTTCATTATGTATAAAATAAGATTCAGCACTTTTCCAACCATTTTCAATCGTTTCAGGCATTGATTCAAGACAGCCACTAGCTAAAATAAATAAATCAATGAAAATGAATAAAATTTTAAAAGAAAATATAAATACATACGAATACATCTTGGTCGTGGTCCCCATCGACCATTTCTACATTGAATATATAATGGACCTGATTCACGATCATGTATAAAATTTTCAAGACATCGATAACTAACTCTACTACCATCGTCATAATAACCATCAGTAGTTAATTTTGCAAAGATTTGTGTTCGAGCATTTGGAATAGTAATTCTACTTTGACAACGGCGTTTGAAAGGAGCTACATAAAACAAAAATATTAATATAAAACTGTTAGATAGATTTAATTTATACCAATGCATGGTGGTGTAGGTAATAACCATTGACCATTATCAAGACAAGTCATATTAAAAATAGAACTTTGACTATTAGTTTTATCAAAACAATTTAAAAGAACAAATGATCCAGGAATAGCTTCATTTGTTGATGTATCAAATACATTTATTAAAGAATCAATAATTGAACTTCGAACTGAATCAATGGGTGGTGGAAGTAAACATCGAGGTTTTTCTTTGAAAATAAAAAAAAAAAAAACATTAATAAATTGTTTCATTATAAACAATTTCTTACCATTACAAATTATTTTTGGATTAAAAATACCATTTTGACAAGTTAATCGAAATGGTTCATTATTACTAATATTATTTATATAACCATATTGACAAATAAATAAAATTGATCCACTATATGCTATTTCATTATTTATAGTATGTTTTATAGTATCATCACTTAATAATTGGGCATGTTCAATTACAGGTAATTCTTTACAATATGAAGCAGTTTCACGAATTTGTCGGTAACTATTAGATAATAATTGAGTAGATGAAATAAAAGTTTCATTTGAAATATTCATTATGAACAAATTATCATCTAGATTTATAGTAATATTATTCTCTTCTATTGTATTAAGTAGAATTGTTGAAGTATCGAAGAAAATCTCTTCAGTAGTTTCATTACCTATAGTAAAAATTTTAAATATTTCATAAAAATCTCTACATTATTCTAAGAAATCTTTGAACTATGCAATCATATATAAATCTTATAGTCAATAGTATTAACAAAAATTGATTTTTATTTATTCTAACTTACTCAATTGACATATTGTTATATTAATTGTATCAATTGACCATGTTCCATTTATAGAACATGTAATAAAACTTAATTGGTTAAATAAAGATTCATATCCTGATTGACATGTAAAAAAAAGTCTAGTACCAACATTATAAGTTTCATTTAATTCTGATTGAATCATAACTGAATTTGGAATAAATGGAATCTCATTTGAATTACACACAATTGTATAAGTATCATCGAATATTACAGTACTATTTTCATTTTCTATTGTTGTTGTTGTTGTTTCAAATGAATTTATATTTGAATATATTGTAAATTTTTCTTTTGAAAATAATAAATTATTGCTTTTCATTAAATTTTCTTCATTGACATTTGTTATCACTTGTGTTGTCGTTTTAATTGCTTCTAGAAAAATATAGAAAATTTAAAAAAAAAAAAACAATAAAATAAAATGTTTTTCATTGTACCTCGACATATTGGTATACCAGTCCAATTATTTGTATTATATTGGCATTGAATTTTTAATGATGGACTTAATGGATCATGTTCAAAATTTGGTAAACAAACTCGAAGAACATATGAATTATAAACAAATGCCAATGGATCTCGAATATATTGAAGTGAAACTAAATAAATAAATAAAATAAAAAAATAAAAATTAATCTAATCCATCATGGTTTTTTTCGCTAAATTTACCATTAAGGACATATGAATTTTCAACTTGTGATTCAATATCAAGTAAATCTTGTTTTGGACATGTCGGAATTTCTAAAATGTTTTTTTTTTCTCTTTTATATTTATTTTAATATCATATTTACCATGACAATCAGTTATATTTGTCCATTGACCATCGACACAGTCACTTATGATTTGATCATCACCATCTAATGTTTCAAAACCAGAATTACATTCATAAATAATTCTACCTGTATATGTTTGATCTTCCCAAATAGTAACATTATATACAGTAATAAAACCATTTTTAATAAAAACAGGATAACCACATCGTATTTTTTGTTCAACCTCATACGCAACTAGATGAATAAATGAAATTGAAAAAAAAACGCAAACTATAGAAAATAAATTTTTACATTCACAAACTGGTAATGAAGACCATAAACCAGAATTTAAACATTCAACAATAAGAGATGTTTTACCATCATTTAAACGATAACCTTCTTCACATGTATATTCAAGATTACTACCAACCTACAAAAGAAAATATTTTTTATATTTATCTATAAAAATTCATTTTTTATACAATCTAACGAATAATATGTCTGCAAAGTCTAAATATGTAGTCAAATAGAAAGAAGATGTTAGATTGAAAAATACAAATAATCTTTTAAGAAAATACAGTTCATAATTGGATGCTAATTTCAAATATTTTCTCTCAATTGTAGCTAAAGATTGAGATCTATTCATTATAGATTAATTATTCAAATTTTAAAATTCGTTTCATTAACTCTAAAAGAATATCAATTTAAGATTAGGTATTTTTTCATATTTATTTAAGTAATTCATATGATTATCTTTAAATATATATTTATACCTAAGTGAAAAAATCTTACGAAAATCATACAGATATCGTACTGTAAGATTTAATATTTAGTTGACTATAAGATATTATTATGAATCTTTAAATGATTCTTACTATAAGATTCTTGCAAAGTTTAATGATTGAAATCTTATAAGATCATAATTTTAGATCACACATATATAAGTAGTTTTGATAAAAATAGTTCTATGTATTTAAATAAATATCTAAACGATTAAATACATCTAATCTTGGCGCTACTTTTGTTAGAATTGAAAATACATCAGAGATAATTTCCTATGGATGTCCGGGTGAGTGTTGTTGAAAGATTACTGGTTTATGCAAGTTAGGTTTTCAAAACAAATCAACAAAAATGTCACGTTCCAACATCATTCTGCTATCCAAGTCAAAATTTAGATCTACAAGTCGAACTTCTAGTAATACTATTTAGAAAACAAAGAATAAAAACTATCAGTTCCATCAGTAACAGCAAAAACTGATCAAGTGGTGAAGACGTCTCGTAAAAAAAAAACTTCTTAGTTCATTACCTACAATGAGTATATTAATTTCAACGGAAATTACAATCGATGTGCTACGCCTCTTTTACAAAGCTAATATTAATGAAGAAGTGTTTAAAGTGCTCAAACGATGACTCATATATAATATACTTTTATTGATGTTTAATTAATTATGTAAAAATTTTATAATGGCAGAAACAATATATTGTCTAACTCACTATTTTAGAATTAGAAGCTCTTATTTAGGAGATGATTAGCGTGAATATGGTGTAAAAATGCATGCTTCATATAAGTTATTTGCTGTTCAGTTTTTTCAATGCAAATAATTGTTCGATCGAATAAAGATCTAAAAGCATCAGCCATGACCAAATGTTAATCTAGATATTTTTAGAGTTTTTAAATTTCATTGAATTTATTGATAAGATGTTAAATGAAAACAAAAGAAATTTAAGTCATTTACTAACTGAATAAGAACAATTTTCTTTAATTGAAAAGTGATTTCCATACTAATTTTCATCTCTATATATTCCAAAGGGAATTAACATCAACTTGATTAATTATACAAAGTAATAGATTGATTATGCATTATTGATGCAAAACTATTGAATAAGAGATGAGATAGAATTAGAATTAATATTAATAATAGAATAAGAAATAGAGTACAGATAGAAAAGAAAAATATTTTCTACAGTAAAACCTCGATATGTGAACACCCCTCCTTAATGGACACTTCGCTATTACGAACGCTTTTTACTAGTCCCGAAGGTGTTCAGATGAGAGAAGTTTTACTGCATATTGATCCATAAATAGATCGTGGAATAAAATTTCTTAGACTTACCATATGAAATTGTCGATCATTTTCTGAAAATTTAAAATTCATTTGTGTAATACGTGATCGATATGGTAAATATAATTTCGAATAATCACACACAGCTTGAACATCTATAGTGAAACAAAATCCTTAATTAAAACCAACAAAACAAAACTGTGAGTATATTAAAACAATTATTTACATCTACAACTAGCCATTGATGTCCAAGTACCATCATTTTGACATTGAATAATAAGAGATCCGTTTGACGTTGGATCAAATTCATAATTATCTACACAACGTAAAGTAATCATTGAACCAACAACAATTTGTTGAGGATCATTTTGAAAAAGAGTTATATTATGCGATTCAATTTGTGTATTTAATGGATAAATATTAATAGGTGAACATTGTTTTTCAGCTAAAGAAAATATTCAAAATAAAAAAACAATTTCAAAAAAAAAATGAAAAATAGTACCAATGCACTGAACCATTTTTGACCATACACCATTTTGACAAGTAACAGTTTTATTTCCAAGAAGATAAAAACCCGGTAAACATGTATATTCCATATTACCTAAATAACCTTGACCTTTATAATACGAAACTCGATCACGTTTTATTAATCCATTAGTTAACTTCGGTGGTGGAGCTTCGCAAAAGAGCCCTTTCTCTAAATATACAACAATAAGTATTTAGAAGAACAAATAAACAAGAATAAAAAACAATTGAATATCATTTACCATCAAAATCAGCAAAGCACAAAGAAAAAATCAAAGCATAAACAATAGATTCAAACAACATGTTATTCTTAGTGGAAGATATAATAATACACTGAACTTTGTATTGGTAATGATATATATTATTTGATTCGCTGATAAAATTCTCTTGAGAATTACTCCACCAGGCATTCTCTTTCTTTTTTTTTTCATAACAAAATCAATTAATGCATAAGAAAAACGCAGCAGCATTAGTTAGATTTACAACAAATGATAATCAAATGAGATATTTAATTCCTAATTTATTCTATAAATTATCAAATTAAAAAATATACTAATTTAAGATAATTAATATGGGACTGTAACGCATGCATTATTCATTAGATTGGTGTTATTTTTTGATACTATTGAATGTATACTATACGAAATTAAGTGAAAAAATGATTTTTTTAAAATAATATTTAATAATATACTTTTCAAATTTACAAAGATGACTAAAATAGATTAGAATAGATTTCACGTCCTAGATTTTATTCTAATTTACTAAATTGGACTTCAAACATATTTATCCTTGTCATTTTGAACTGTCAATAGAAGAATTCGATTCAACTAATTAATAAATAAAAATCATGCACAATACATGTGTAAACCCCCTCCCAGAATAAAAGGGCATGCCCTTATACAGTGTCTTGGCACATCGCTACTTTTTGGATGGCCTTCTATTGGGAGTCAATTTTTGGCCAGTTTTTAATTAAAATCATTTAAAAAATTAATAATTAATTAATAACTTTAATTATTGCTTTTTAGGTGTTTTTTGCTGAAAAAACTACCATTTTTTGTAAAAACTGTACTATTTATGATGGGAAAGGAAGGATTTCGCAAAAAAACATTAGAAAATCGGTTATATTTCCTTAATTATTAATTAATATTTATGAAAATTTCGATAATTTTGGAATATATTAATTAATTAGTACATGGCCTTCTAATAGAGCGTTTGAACTTTTGCTCGGACATGGCCTTATACAGGGGGTGGCCTTCTAATATAGGGTGGCCGTCTATTTTGGGGGGGGCTTTAAGAAAAAAATCGAATTCAACTTGATTCATGAACTTGTTTGTTGACAGTTTTTCTTCGTTCTTGAAAAACGATTGTATTTCACGTGAAGAGATAAAAACAAACACTTGATATTTATTATCTGTTCTTCTGACTCAAGTTATATTAATTAAAAAGACTAACCAATGCTTGATCAATGAAGTATATTTAATTTTATTCAACAATCATTTGACACTGTTTAATCATGTTTTCTTTCGATTTTTATTTCAACAAGCAATGTTTTTTTTTCCTGGTACATACTCAATTCAACATTACTCTTGTTATCAAAATAAACTTCACTGATAAAAGCATCCTGATAATGTATATTGTCTTTTTTGCAAAATACAACTTTTTCTTACAAGTAAGAACAATTCAGGGTATTTTTTTCTATTAACTATTTGTCAATTCACCAATAAAACTTCAGTATGTTATCTTTATCATGAGTCAGCTGATATTTTATCTAAAACAATAGAATATGAAACGATAGTTAGCATCATGGAAGTATACACACCATCCAGAAATTAGAAATACAAGGAAATCAAGTGGGATTCAGTTTTTGGAGTACTCACATAGGAATTGTACCAGCTAGTCGATATAATCCATCAGTAGGGTTGTATATGATAGCGTTTCAAGCCATATCATTGTAGAATGCCTTGTATTTCCTTGAATTTGTTGAATGCTTCGAAGTCCAAAGAATTCAAGAAAACCAAGTAGAATTCAATGTTTGGCGCTCCTGAATTCGGATTGTATATGGCAATCTTTGTAACTTCTTCAATGGGATTGTATTACTATATTTCGAGCTACCTTCATTGTAGAATGCCTTGAATTCGCTTGAAGTCCTCGAATTTCATCTCAATTGCCGTTCAATTTCCAATTCCTGGATAGTAGATGTTGCTAATATGTGCTCCTTAGAAAGAAATGCTTCGGCTTAACTTTATACCAAATTTTTATTTTATCGTATTTTGAATTTATCTGAAACATTAAAATCAAGAAAAAAAAATATTAAAATTATATTTTCTGTTTTAGATTAATTTTTTTCTATTAAGTAATGAGCATTCTAGCTAGCCGATGTAGTGTTGGTAGTGCCATTAGCGGTAATGGCTCATCAGACAGTACTCTTCATTCACAATATAAAGTACTTACATTAACATTTAATCAAGATTGCTCATAAGATTTTCTATTGTTTATCAGCAAAAAAAACAAAAAACTGGATACTATACTAATTTTTTACAGATCATTGGCAATGAGTACACCAAATAGTTATTCTTTATATACTATTGGTCAAGAAAATAAAATTGATGAAATTCATGATTGTGGTGAGCATGACAAAATGAATTGATAAATATAATAGACCTCGTTAGATAGTGTGGATTGTTTAAAATATAGAGATAAGTTGAAAAGCAAAACACTTGAGCAAAATAGTTGATCATCAAATTTTTCAGTTCGATTCTCGCATTGAATTATAAATTAAAGAGAAAACCAATATAGCTAGTAACGGATTTTGCAAAAGTTCTTGGAAAAACGTCGCTTCATTTTTCATCGTATAAAAAATATTCTGGAAAAATCAAAAATATCTACTTAGGATCCACGTTGAAAGCTCTTTCTAACTGTATTTTCAAAAAAATCCTAGCATGTCCTGTGTTTGAGTATTGAGCAAATTTTTCAACAACACTAAAATGTGCTTTGTAAAAACAGCTCGAAATGACTGTAGCAGAAGGAAATAATTTCTAAATCTTTTTGAATTATCTTCTATCTGTTCAATGTATTTTCTTATTCTTTTTTTTTGTTAGATTTGCCGTTTAATTCTTCATAAACCTCTTGCTAAATAATACAAGATTATTGTCTATAACATGATGGCAAAAATTAAAAGAACAAAGAGATACGAAACATCAGTAAAATTTAGATATGAAAACAGGGATGGATCTATAGAAATCGTTTGGGTTTTTAATAGCGCCATTTTATGAAAACATACGAAATGGTGACAGCGAGAAATCCGGAATACTACCGATATAAATACGTCAAAGCCTTTATGTCGCTAATCTGAGGGTGTGGGTGTTGGCGAAGCGAATAGCGACGCTCACACCCGCACCCATACTCACATCCTACAACTACACCCATACCCAAACCTATTGTGACACAGAGAGAATCCTTTAACACTTATAGAAGCTTGTTGAAAATCTTAAGGAGCTCTAGGAAATACAAGAGAATCTCATGAATTCCAAGAGAATTCTATGGAATCCTAGGGAATTTGAAAGAATTCTAGAAAATCCATGCAATTCAGAGAAATCCAAAACTTCAGGATTCCACGTTTTTTTCCTTGGTATACAGTCTTTTTCATATTCAAACTGAGTTTTGAAAGCAAAACGACACCCTCTTTTTGTCAGTACGAAAAGTCTACTGAATACAACAATCTTTGCAAATACGATAGAGACGGGATCTTTACAATTCTATGATAATATATATCATCTATGTTTGCTCTATTCCAGTAGTGAGAGATTTCGGAAATCTTTAAAACTACGTGATGTTGTACGTATTTTTTTCTATCCAATGGCAGTAGATAGCTGAAAAACTA